>PVKM010015064.1:0-27512 GCA_004027735.1 Carollia perspicillata | reverse complement strand
GAAGCAGAGATTCTGTGTTCTGAACAGCTAGCCTCTCCATCCTGTAAGCACCTTTAATCGTCATGGTTGATTAATTGGTGTCTTTTCATCATGAGGAAAGTTCCTCTCTCTCCCTCCTCCCAGAGAGAAAAGAGAACCCTCCTCACTGTGAAACCTGCATTTCTCAAAAGACCTTTTTGGACCTCAAGGAGAAAGACTCATTTGATGTGAACCCTGAGAAGAAATTTATCTAATGAGATGGGCTCCCCATGGTCAACCAGAAGCCCAGATTTTACACGTAAATAATAAGAGTCTAGCAGCCATTTACTGACGGGGTGGGGGCGGGGGTTCAAGTGTGCCTTGTGGACCAGGAAGAACCTTCGAGGGAACCCTCGCCTCCCGCACCATGCCCCACCCGTGTATGCTGTCTGAGGCCACCACTGCAGGGAAAACCTAGTTTCATCGTTCTTCCAGCAGACTGAGAATTGAAGTGTGAATGATTAACAGGAGAACAGAAAATTTAATTTTGTACGTAGGGGAGGCCAAAGATACAAGACTCAAGGGCAAGGTAGTCAGTTGAGGCTTATATGCCATCTCAAGCTAAGGAACGGGACAGGGGCCCGGGCTTCAAAGGGCAGGAGAGAGGAATTCACAAAAGGATAAGAGGAGCAGATGTTTGGTAATTAGAAGATTCCCCTGCCATGCAGGTAGTTCTTTCAGATAAAAAGGTTATCGCTGGTAATAGCTCTTTCTGGCACAGCCCCCGCTATCTACATTCTTTTAGGAAGTTAGGGGAGAGAGAACACTTTTTCCTGAGTTTCCTGGGCCTTCACTGCCTTCCACCTCACAGTGTGTCACATGCTGGAGTGACCTATTTTGGGGTGGGATAGCCCACTCTCCTTCACTATCCATCTATCTACCCATCTAGTTGCTGTCAAGGGCCGATTCTCCCGGTTCCTTAGTAACAGAAATGTAAAGAACAGGTACTGGATAGTTTCTAAATAAGGAGGTCGTTTAATAGGAATCTTGTTCCAGGTCCTGTCAAATGCTCTTTTTCCACCTTGCACGTAGGTAGCTTGTCCCTGGAGGCTGCACCTGCTCTGGGCATAACCATCTGATTCCTGTAGGAAGGGGAACATTCCATCAGAGTAGCAGTGAGTCATAGGGTCTTTGGACGGGATTCTCCAGAGTGCCCAGTAACAAGGTGATGTTTGCTTATTACATCTTGCATCTAATCGAATATTCTTTCTTACCACTTCACTCATATTTTTAGACTCTCACATTTTCCTCCTTTGTAAATTCTTATTCCAGATTTTATTTCACTTAAAATTCTACAATTTCACTTTTCTAATGTCACTTCTATTGCTTTTTAGCACCTCTTTTTTCTGTTCTCACAAGTACACATAATGTTGTGAAAGTGAGATTTGGCAGCTATTGAGTTAATGTGTAGAGGGGACAGACTCCACTAGACGAGACCATCTGAATTCATTTCAAAGTAGATCTTCATTTAGTCCTCAAAGGTATTGTGAGATGCTGTTAGGCATCAGTTATTGAACAGCAGCTTTTTTCCTTGAAATGTATTTAGAATAATATTCTTTCTTGCAGCTCTTTTATTTCTTTAGCTTCCCCACTGGTATTTGTTTTATATCAAACGTTTTACAATTACTGGTGATTCCTCTCTATAGGCACACTGTTGTTAGGATAGTCAGTAGACTTCAAGTTTTCTACAAAAGTGATTTTGTAGAAAAGTCACTTGGAAAATGATTTTGTATAAGTAACACTAATAAGCACAGAAAACTAAAATTCAAAAACATTTTATATTAGCTAACCCCAAGAGTTACAGTGTCTACATAGTTTTAGAGCAAAAAGACAAACTAGTCTCATTGTTGGCATTCATTTGGGAATAGATTTTATCCTGCTGTTGACAATACTCTTTCATTAAAGCAGCCTTCAGTGCCTCATTTTCATTCTCCAAATTAAAAGTAGGTGCACATAACCATCCTTTGTTAGAATCCTTATGGAAAAAAATCTTTCCACAAAAGTGTTTGAGTGTGAAAACTGCTGACCGATTTCTGAGCTTGAATGATAGGTGCTTTGCAGAAAGTAACCCACTAAGCTGTCAATCAATGCTGATGATTAGCCTGAGTTATATAAGCAAGGAAAACCTGACCCATGAAGAGAAAGAGAGCTGAGTATATAGTGAAAGTTGACAGGATCTGGACAGGACCGGTGCTACCCAGCTCTTTCATTGAACACGTGTATGACTTTGATAGCATTTTATTTGTCGCCTCAGTTTTTTTTTCAATAAGATGGAGATGGTAGCTGTTTGAATGCTTACAGAATTTCCATTGGATTAATAAAACTAACAAAATTTGAAAACTTAAAAGTTATATTATACAAATATTATGTATGAAGAAAACTGTTTGGATTAACTTTCTGCCTTTCAAATTCTGCCAGGTTAGGCATTTCACTGACCTTTGTGACCTCCACCAGATGGAGAGCAGCAGAGAGTAAAATGGTAACAAAAAAGAAAAAACAAAAAAGTAACACTTAGGAAATCTCTTGTCTATTCTTGTCAACTAATTTTGTTAGCTGTCAGTCTTTGGGTAAGATATTCAGGGATAAAGCAAAACCTAACAGGCTTTTTCAATTGAGTAAACACACTCAGCTTATTATATATCACTTGCTTTGCAAAAGTTGGCTGCATAAAAAGATATTACTGACTGTGGTTTTGAAATTTAAGGGATTTATTTCTTCTCTGGCCTAAGTACAGTCTTGTCTTGATTTTAAATCTCACATGTCAGTTCATACATCTGACTGATGAGACAGCTCATGAGGTGACCTACTGGATTCATGAAAGTCTGCATTTGCACTTAGAATGCAGAAGTTCAGGGAAGGAGCCTCCTGGAGCATGGGGGCAGCTTGGAGGGGCCCGAGAAGGGGATGATCCCCACGAGGGGATGGAGGCGAGCTTCATTCAAACGGACTTTCCTAGCCCAACAATAATTTCATGTTCCTTTATTAGCAATTCTCCATGGATAAGAAAATCTTTATATGATATATGAAAATTTATGTTAATTTAAAATCTAATCCATTTTTCAAAAAGCAGGGAAAATTAGACTTTTACGATGGACCTTTCTGATCTGGTATTGCCAAAACTAAGTGAAAGAATTCTTAGAAAAGCTAAGAAAAAAAGGTTAATTATCAATCAATCCAGATTTATGAAGCAGCCAGTGAAGGGTTATGTATATTCTATTTATGGTACTCCTAAGTTTAGAAATAAGCAAATAATAAATTTAAAAAGTAACATTAAGCAATGTTAATAACCATGAATATTAATTAAGGGTGATACTAGCCCTGGTGCTGTGGCTCATTTGGTTGGAGCATCAGCCTGTGCACCAAACTGTTGTGGGTTTGATCCCTGTCAAGGCACATACCTAGGTTGCAGGTTCTATTCCCAGTCGGGATGTGTAGGGAGGGAACCGATCAATGTTTCTCTCTAACATCGATGTTTTTTTTCTCTCTCTTCCACTCCTTCTAAAATTGATAAACATATGTTCATGTGAGGATTAAAAAAAGGAAAAAGTGATAATAAGTTTCCATTTACTTTGAGTCTTCTCTGTGCCACATCGTTACGTGTATTGTTTCATTCAACCCATACAGTTCTGTCAATTGTGCTTTATAATTTTCGTTTCATGGATACGTAAGCTAAGGCTCAGAGATATGTAATGACCCGCTCAAGGTGTAAGTTTTGATAAGGTATTGTCTTTAGTCTTCATTATGGAAAAATACTAAATCTCCTGAAAGTCAGATCTCGATGGTCTAGCTTTCTATCTGTCTGAATGTGATCCAGTCGATCTCTCTTGGGATCATCTACAGTAACGGTGCCGTATCCGAACATCCATCAGCAGGATTTGGAGAAAGCCGTGTGACGTAAGGCCCCTGTGGGCCTCGTGTTGAAGAGACACTGATGTTGTTTGTTTTCTCAAGGTTTGCCTTAGAAAGACACGTTTGAGATGAAATTAGCAATCATTCAAAGTGAGCAATTATGTTTCTTGGCATATTGTAAATGCGGAGAGTTTTGTGTTTCTGGTGCTGTGAGCTGGTGAATGCGTACACCTTCTCAAACACTTTTACATGTAAGAGTGATAAAGGAAAAAATAATCTTAAGTGCTAAAGTGGGGTCCACACGTCAGATCTGAAAAGCTGCTCAGCTGCAGAAACCTCGATGAATTTAACACCAAGCAGCAGAGCAAAATTAACAGATAACATTGCATCGTTGTTAGTAAACCCTTTTTAAAAATGAACAATTATCTCTGCAAGCTTTTGAAACCTCGCTCCTCTGCTCATAAAATGTTAATTTGTGAATTATTCTTTTTTATTAACCAGTTACCATCAAGAGCTGCTCTACTGGGAAGATTCAAATGTTGTTCTTTACTTTGCAGCTCCATGAAATATACTTCTAAATTGTATGAAAACCGAAGGCCAGCATGCATTGTTTCACATCTAATTGTGTTTTCAAATGTAAATTCTTTAGAAATATATATGCATTTTTAATCCATGGTCCACAATATTTGTAACATGATTGTGATATAGCTTGATATAATAAAGTTGAAACTTTGTTATTAACTAAAACAATAGCTAACTCCAAACATTGTAGAGTGACAAATCAATGTACCCACATACATTTCACTTTTAGTTTTTTTCCCCACTCATTTACCCTTGAACGTATTTTATTAAAATAATTAGACAGAATTTATATCTAAACTATGAAAACAATGAAGATACAGCTGCTGGTTAGAGAAAATCTGCATCCTAAGGGTTTTGAAACCAACAGACACCTGTCAGCTTTATGAGAAGTTAAACTAAACATTGCTGAGGAGTGGAACGACTCGAACGCTTCTTGGGGGCCAGAACACGTCCTTGGCAATTGTCTTGGTTGTATCATGCTGCTTAGAAAATGGAGACTCAAGGACTACTAGAAGATGAAAATAGATGCCAGCCACTCAGTACCTGCTGAGCGTTGCCGGTGTGAGTGGAACTGAAAGAGAAGTACTTGTGGGAAAATGATGTAAATATGAATATGTGAACAGAGGGAAAGCCACTGTTATTTTGACTTCCATGATGTTCTCGTGAGCTTTCCCCTTTGTCTGTCACTGTCTGTACTTTGCTGTGTACTTGTCCTGGGCCTTGGTGCTCTGTGAGGCAGGATTTAGAGCATCTCCGTCCTGCATGTTGGAAATGCGGGGCCTCAGATAATTAGCATAATTATTAAAATCAGTGCCTCTTAAAAGTGACAGTCAACTTTGGGCATAAAATGATTGGGGCAAGAAGAGTGAAAAGAAGTGAAAGAAGCAGTCATGATCATGATGATGGTGACTGTGTGTCCGTGTGAGGCACGCTTTCGCTCATCAGTGCTTCTGATGGAGTCTGACTGAGGCAGGACCGTGGGTGTAAAGGAAGGAGAGAGAACAGCATGGGGTATATAGAACACCTGCTTACTGAAAGTCAGTGTAATACGGAATAGCAGTAATACAAGTTACCAAGTTTAGAAAGACCTGCACTGTTTTAGAGTTATGGAGAGGGAATGATGAGGTCCAAAAATAACATTCATAGTTAAGGTCACCATGATCTAAAATATTATATAATATTTAAAAGCTCTTAAAAATTGTTTTTAACTTGAAAGTATGCCATGGAGCATCAGTTCAATATTATTAAAAAAAAATTATCACTATATTGTAAACCTAAAATGAATATATATACACATATACTTATATATATATAAGACGTATATATATATGTTTATATATAAGACATAGATATATAAGATGTATATAAATAATAAGACATATAAGACATATTATATATAAGACGTATATATATAGACGTATATATATATATATATATATATATACACGTTTAAAAGAGAAAGGGTTGCAATTGTAGAAAGGGAAATTATACTAATATTCTTTCTTTTCCTTCCTTCCTTTCTTCCTTCCCTTCTTTACTTCCTCCCTTCCTTTCTTCTTTCCTTTTTTAAAATATTTTATTTATTTATTTTTAGAGAGGGGACGGGAAGAAGAAAGACTGGGAGAGAAACATCAATGTGTGGTTGCCTCTCATGGGTCCCCCACTGGGAACCTGGCCTGCAACCCAGGCATGTGCCCTGACTGGGAATCGAACCGGCGACCCTTTGCTTCACAGGCCCGTGCTCAATCCACAGAGCCACACCAGCCAGGGCTTCTTCTTTCCTTTTTATTTTCTTTCTCATTACCACACTTCAGTCAATCTTCTTGGTTATACTTTTAGAATTTATCTAGAATCTGACCATTTTATCATCCCCTCTGCCATGAACATCTTAGTACAAGCCCAGGATATAGCTATAGCTTCCTTATAGGTCTCCCTGATCCCTCTTGGCTTCCTGTAGTTTATGAATACAGAATTTAGAATGATAATTAACAGGTGGTCAACAATGTTGAATGAGACTTCCGGCCAAGAAGAGGGCATAGGTAGATATACTTTGCCTTTTTGCACGAACAAAAGAAGAGACAACAACAAATTTAAAAATAAGAAACAACCAGTACTGCCAGAAAATTGAACTGCGTAGGAGTCTGAAAACCAAGAAGTTAAAGAAGAAACATTCATCCACACTGGTGGGAGGGGTGGAGATAGGCAGCTGGGGTGGAGGGACATGTGACGAGGTGGCAGCTATGGGTGGGTGAGGTGGCAGCTGGCAGTCCCACATTTGCATGTGGATAAAGTGGGAGGAACAACGGGGGAGCCAGACAGTCCTCCCAACCCAGGATTCCAGCACAGGAAAAGAAAGCCTCAAAACCTCTGGCTGTAAAAATCTATGGGGGTTTCTGTGGCAAGACAAACTCCCAGCCTCACAGCATAATTCCTTGGGTTGGAGAGGTCCACAGGGTCCTAGGACATATGCAAACATACCACCCAGGAATCAGCACCAGAAGGGCCAAATTTGCTTGTGGGTAGTGGGGGAAGTGATTGGAAGCCAAGAGCTGAGCAAGCAGCATTGTTCCCTCTCTAACCACTCCCCTACATACAGCACCACAACACAGCAAGGTGGGTTGCCCTGCCCTGGTGAATACCTAAGGCTCCACCCCTTACAATGTAACAGGTGTACCGAGACAAGGAAATATGGCCCAAATGATAAAACAGATCAAAAGCTACAGAAAAAGAACTAAGTGATGAAGAGATAGCCAGCCTGTGGTATCTCTCTATAGGCTGGCTATCTCTTCATCCTATCTCAGATGCAGAGTTCAAAAAACTGGTAATCAGGTTGCTCACAGAAGTGATTGAGTAGAGATGAAAAATAGAGGAAGTGAAGGCTATGCAAAGTGAAATAAAGAAAAATGTACATGTAACCAATAGTGAAGGGGAGGAAACCAGGACTCAAATCAATGGTTTGGACCAGAAGGAAGAAAACATTCAACCAGAACAGAATGAAGAAAAAGAAACAGAAAAATGAAGAGAGGCTTTTTTACTTTAAACGTTCCAACATCCAAATCAGAGGGGTGCCAGAAGGAGAAGAGTAAGAGCAAGAAATTGAAAATGTATTTGAAAACATGATGAAAGAGAGCTTCTTTAATCTGGCAAAGAAAGTCTAGGAAGCTCAGAGAGTCCCAAAGAAGTTGGACCCAGGGAAGCCGACACCAAGGCACATCATAATTACATTACCCGAGGTTAAAGATAAGGAGGGAATCTTAAAAGCAGCAAGAGAAAAGGAGACAGTCACCTACAAAGGAGGTCCTATTAGATGATCAGCTGATTTCTCAAAAGAAACCTTGTAGGCAAGAAGGGTCTGGAAAGAAATATTCCAAGTCATGAAAGGCAAGAACCTACATCCAAGATTACTCTATCCAGAAAAGCTATCATTTAGAATGGAAGACAACATGCTTCTCAGATAAGGTCAAGTTCAAGGAGTTCATCATCACCAAGCCCTTATTATATGAAATGTTAAAGGGACTCAGAAAAAGAAGATCAAAACTATGAACAGTAGTAAAATGACAACAAACTCACAACTATCAACAAATGAACCTAAAAAAAGAAAAAAAAAACAAACTAAGCACACAACTAGAACAGGAATAGAATTATAGAAATGGAGGCCACATGGAGGGTTTTCAGTGGGGAGGGGGTGGGGGAGAATATGAGAAAAAGGTACAGGGAATAAGTAGCATAAATGGTAGGTACAAAATAGGCAGGGGGAGGTTAAGAATAATCTAGGAAATGGAGAAGCCGAAGAACTTATGTATATAACTTGTGGACATGAACTAAGAGGGGTAATGCTGGTGGGATGGGGGGTGCAGGGCAGAGGGAAATGAAGGGGAGAAAAACATGGGACACCTGTAATAGCATAATCAATAAAATATACTTAAGAAATGTTGAACGAACAAATAAATGAAAGAATGAGGAGATATATTTATGTTTCTCTTGTTATACAATCTAGAAACTTAGATTCAAATTAAGGTTTGTAAAACAAATGAGCATTACTTTACATTTAAAAATTAGTGATATCTAGATTTTTTTTCAAAGTTGGAATGAACTCTAATCCAATGTACTCTGTGCCAAATGAGGAAGCTGAAACCCAGTGAGAGATACAGGTAATATGTTCTGTGTCCTGATTTTACTGAGACCTAGGGCTATTTTCCAGTCCCGTGTTCCTTCTGATACACCATACCACTCCCAAGGTGACAGTGAAAGCTGTTGGTAAGAAATGGATTGACATCCAGGGTCATGCAAAATGCTCTTCTGTGAACTGTCCCATAACCGAAACTTTGTAGTCCTTTGTAGCTTTCATTATTTTAGGGAAACTTTCTTTTTCCTAAACTTTTGTCATTTCTGAGACCCTATAATTTTCTTACATATCAGGGATTCAAACCTTTCAGAGCTAAAGATTTCTTTTGGGGGACTTTTCACCAAGAAATTATAATATCTTTAAAAACTAACTGTAGAATTACACTTCACTCACTATTGTAAACCCATAATAAATTGTAGCTAGAAAATGTAGGTTCACCCTATATAATCTGATCATTGATTACAGTATTTGCTAAAATTATGCCATATAAAGCCTATTTCTATATTACTGTCCCTGTATATCTTTAACATTCTGAAAATGTGGGGTAACAATATCATCTTCATAACTTTAACTGTTTATTTCTAATAATTTGTATTATCTCTCATATAGAGCACACACTGGATATTGTTTCTCTTTCAGAAATAATTTATGATGCCCCTCATGAGAGCCCTGTATTTCTGTAGTGCTTTAATGCTCACCTATGGAGAAGTAAGCCTTATCTTTATTGCAGAATTTCCAAGTCAGATTATCTCTGAAGTATAAGCCTTTCTCTTTCTTTGAAGGTCTTCTACTCTGGGAGGGGGAGAAAATAAGCAAAACATCACTTCTCTCATGTATTTAATTTATCTGCTGATAAAAAGGGCTTGAACCATTTGGTCTCTAGTAAGAGATTTTGTGACACGTTCTTACTAGATTTGGGGTCGTTTGATTACTTTTGTCCGCAGGTGAGCACTGGATATTTGTGAAGCAGAGCTATTGTACATACTCTGTATCAACTCACAGAGGAAATGTTGTACTGGTAACTCAGGATATTACTGTCTGTTAGAACCCATTCCCGTGCTATTAATATGTTGGACAAAATACCTTACATCTATAAATCTCATTTTGCGTTATGGGCAGCTATGTCATTAGCAAATTTCATTTCCTCTAAACTGGTGCATCGCGTAAATGTTGTCAAACAAAACTCTGATAGTCTGCTGAGTTAGATACTGTTTTTAAAGTTTCCATATTGAAACTGTTTTCTGCATCCTAGAAATAGTGCAGGTTTTTTGCCAAGTCAGACTTCCTCCTACGCGTATCGCTTCATATGTGCAAAGGGAGTCGCAGAGGAGGAGGAACAGGGCTGGTATCTTAGCATCACATTGACTCAGGCCAATTATCGAACCTTCACTCACATTCCCAATGGCTCTGTCATTACTTAGGTTCCTTTAAGGATATGAGTGGTTCTCAATTGTTAGAATCTTCTTATGTAAGGACTTCTAATATCTCAGAGTTTTTACCCCCTTTCTTTATCTGTTGCTACTCTTGTACAATATGAAATTCCCATTGTAACAGCAAGATAATCATACCATCAGAACAATTTTAGGGCGTATCTGCCAGTGTAAACATGAACCATGTAATCATCCTGTAGTGTGAAAATCTGTACAACACATTGTCCTTATTAACAATACTACAGGAGAATTTACAATATCTCATTCTTCTTAAAGATTCTTATTTGAGGACAAAGATCTTTCCTAGTTTGCCTTCAATAGGTACTGAGTTTCAGAAGCCACAATAGGTGTTCGGGGCCAGTTTCGGTGGGCTAAGTTTACCTGTTCCTTCCTGTTCTGTGAGCAGTGGTTAAAATGAACTGCATCTTCATTACTTTTGAAAACATGGTAAGAAAGCATTTGTCTTTTTTGTGATATAAGTGCCAGAGTAAATAACCCAAATTATATTTTAGTAAAATATATTGGATTATTAGTACTTGCTGCAAGAACTTTTAATTCTTAAAATCTTACCAAGTGATAGAAGAAATTAGGAATTAAATGTTACTACTATGCACAAAAATCACTTTATTATAGATACATTTTAAATATTGTCTCCCTAGAATATTGCTGTTCAGGCTTACAAGATGTGTGCTGGGAACAATTTATGTGATATATTAGAATAGACATCCAGTACTTCAGTTAAATACTGCTAGAAATTGTATTTAATTGAGTTCATGCAGTTCCTAACTGTGAACCCTAATACGTTAGGTTCTTCTCTCTGGAAATGTTTGGTTTTGTGTGTGTTTATGAATTAATTACATATGTGCAAAAATTTGGCAAATTATCTAGAGTGGATATATTATTTATTTTTTAAATTTGTATTGCATTTCTTGGGGTGACACTGGTTGATACAATTATATAAGCTTCAGGTGTATAGTTCTACATTACCTCGTCTGTGTAGTGCATTGTGTGTTCACCACCCCGGGTCACGCCCCCTTCCATCAATCACCATTTCCCTCTCTTTTACCCTCTTCTACCTTCCTCCCCACCCTTTTCCTCTGGCAATCACCATACTGTTGTCAGTGTCTATAACACAGGTGACAAACACAAGGCCTGTGGGCCTAATCTGGCCCTCCACCTTGTTTTATTCAGCCCAGCACCTTGTTTCTACCCAGTGGCAGCGCCAAGCTCCTTGCCCCTAGTTAAGGAGTAGTTACATTTACACAGTCCTAATATTACGTTTGGCCCTTTGAAGGCAACTGTGAGCCTGATGTGGTCCCCGATGGAAAAGAGTTTGACACTCCTAGTCTGTGAGGGTTTTTTTCATAATCTCTTCACCTTTTTCACCCAATTCCCAAACCCTCTGCCTCTGACAGCTATCAGTATGTTTTCTGTATCTATGAGTCTGTTCCTATTTTGTTTGTTTATTTTGTTAATTAAATTCCATATACGAGTGAAATCATATGATACTTGTCTTCTCTGATCAACTCGCTTCACTTAGCATAAAACTATCCAGGTCCATTCATGCTGTTGCAAAAGAGTCCTTCTTTTTTTACAGCTGAGTAGTATTCCATTGTGTAAATATACCATAGCTTTCTTATCCACTTATCTGCCGATGGGCACTTGGCCTATTTTCATATCTTGACTATTGTAAATAACACCACAACAATTGTAGAGGGAAATAAATTCTTCTGAATCAGTGTTTTGAGTTTCTTCAGATATATCCCCAGATGTAGAATCGCCAGGTCATAAGGCAGTTCTGTTTTAATTTTTGAGGTAACTCCATACTGCTTTCTACATTGGCTGCACCAATATGCATTCCCAAGAACAGTTCATGAGGGTTCCCTTCTCTCCAAATCCTTGCCAACACTTGTTTGTTGATTTACTGACAATAGCCATTCTGGCACATGTGAGGTGATACCTCACTTCAGTTTTAATTTGCATTTCTCTTATACTTAGTGATGTTCAGCATCTTTTGTCTATTGGCCGTCTGTATTTCCTCTTTTGTGAAGTGCCTATTCAGGTTATTTGCCCATTTTTAAATGGATGTTTTGTTCATCTAATGTTGAGTTGTATAAATTCTTTCTAAATTTTGGGTATTAACCCTTTATCAAAGGTTTCATTGGCAAATATGTTCTCTCATTCAGTGGGTTGCCTTTTCATTTTCTCGACTGTTTCTTTTGCTGTACAAAAGCTTTTTAGTTTGAACTAGTCCCATTTGTTTATTGTTTCTTTTGTTTTCCGTGCCCAAGGAGACATATCAGAAAAAATAATGCAACTAGGGTTTTTATGATTTCGAGTGTTACATCTAAAACTTTATTCCATTTTGAGTTTATTCTTGTATATGGTGTAAAAAAGTTGTCTAATTCCATTTTTGGCATGTATTTGTCCAATATTCTCAACACCATTTATTTAAGAGACTGTCTTTACTCCATTATATGTTCTTACCTCCTTCTCCAAATATTAATTGGCTGTTAAGGTACAAGTTTGTTTCTGGGCTCTCTGTTCTGTTGCATTGATCTGTATGTCTGTTTTTATGCCAGTACTATGCTGTTTTAATTATTATGGCCTTGTAGTAGAGTTTCATATCAGGAAGTGTGATCCCTCCAATTTTGTTCTTCTTTCTCAGGATCGCTTTTGTTATTTGAGGTCTTTTGTGTTTCCGTGTAAATTTTTGGAGTATTTGTTGTACTTCTCTGAAATATGTCATTGGTATCTTGATAGGAATTTATAGATTGCTTTGGTAGTAAGGACATTTTAATGATGTTGATTCTTCCTATTCAAAAACATGGTATATGCTTCCACTTTTTCGTATATTCTTCCACTTCTTTCTTCAGTGTCTTACAATTTTCCAAGTACAGGTATTTTACATCTTTGGTTAAATGTATTCCTTGGTATTTTTGATGCAATTATAAATGGAATTATTTTCTTAATTTCCCTTTCTGAGAGTTCATTATGGATGTATAAAATGCAAGTGATTTCTGGATATTTATTTTGTATCCTGCTACCTTGTCAGATTCATTTATCAGTATAGTAGTTTTTTGGTGGAAATTTTAGAGTTCTCTCTATATAGTATCATGTCATTTGCAAATAATGACACTTTTACTTCTTAATTTCCTATTTGGATGGCTTTTATATATTCTTCATGTCTGATTGCTGTGTCTAGGACTTCAAGTACTGTGTTGAATAAGAGTGGTGAGAGTGAATATCCCTGTGTTGTTCAAGATCTTAAGGGAAACACTGTTTGAATTTTTCCTATTGTGTATGATGTTGGCTGTCAGTTTATCACTTAAGCCTTTATTATAATGAAGTAAGATCCCTCTGTTCCCACTTTGCTGAGTTTTTATCATAAATCGTTATTGGATTTTATTAAATGCTTTCTGTGCATCGGTAGATATCATCATGTAATTTTATCTTTTATTTTGTATACATGGTTTATCATGTTTATTATTTGCAGATATTATACCAACTTTGCATCACAGAATAAAGCCCACTTAATCATGGCATATGAAATTTATATGGTATTTCTGAATCCAGTTTGCTAATATTTCTGGAGGATTTTAGCATTCATCGAGGATATCGGCCTTATAGTTTTATTTCTTTGTAGTGTCCTTATCTTATTTTGGAATTGGGATAATGCTGGCCTCATAAAATGAGCTTAGGATTCTTCCCTTCTCTTGAATTTTTTTAGAATAGTTTAAGAAGGACAGATGTTAGTTTGCCTTTGAATGTTGAATAAAATTCACCTGTGAAGCCATCAGGTTTAGGACTTTTGTTTGTTGGGAGTTTTTTTATTATTGCTTCAATTTCTGTATTTGTGATCTACCTATTCATATTTTTTTCTTCTTCCTGATTCAGTTTGGGAAGTTTTTTTATGTTTCTAGGAATTGGCCATTTGGTCCAGTTTGTCTGATTTTTTGGCACATAGTTGTTCATAATATTTTCTTACTACCCCTTGTATTTCTGTGGAGTCTATTGTTTCTTCTCCTCTTTGATTTCTGACTTTATTTATTTGGGTCCTCTCTCTTTTCTTCTTGATGAGTTGTTAAAGGTCTGTCAATCTTGTTTATCTTTTCAAAGAACGAGCTTCTGGTTTAATTTATCTTTTTTATTTTATTTTATTTTATTTTTAGCCTCTGTGTCATTTATGTCTGCTCTTATCTGTGTTATTTCCTTTCTTCTACTCAGTTTGGGCTTTCATTGTTCTTTTCTTAGTTCCCTTATTTGTAAAACTGGAGTGTTTATTTGAGATTTTTCTTGTTTCTTGAAATAGGCCTGTAATACTATGAATTTCCTTCTTAGAACTGCTTTCATTGTGTCTCATAAATTTTGGGTTGTTGTATCTCATTTTCATTTGTTTCAAAATATTCTTGGGTTTCTTCCTTGATCTCATTATTAACCCACTCAATGTTTAGCAACATGTTTTTTAGCTTCAGTGTCTTTGTGTGTTTTTCAGTTTTTTTTTTTCCTATGATTGATTTCTAGTGTCATTCCATTATGGTCAGAGAAGATGCTTGATATAATTTCAAACTTCTTAAATTTACTGAGACTTGTTTTGTATCCTAGCATGTGGTCTGTCGTACAGAATGTTCCATGTGCACTTGAAAAGAACATATATTCTGTTGCATTGGGGTGAAATGCTCTGAAGCTATAAATTAAATCCAGTTGATACGGTGTGTCATTTAAGGCCACTGTTTCCTTGTTGAGTTCTGTCTGAAAGATCTAGCCATCGATGTCATTGGGGTGTTAAAATCGTGGACTACTGTCGACTCTCCCTTTATGTCCATCAAGATTTGCTTTACATATTTAGGTTCTCCTATGTTGGGTGCATAAATGTTTACAAGACTTGCATCCTATTGTTGGATTGCTGCCCTAATCTTTATGTAGTATCCTTCTATATATAGCCTTTGTTTTAAGGTCTACTTTGCTAGATAGAAGTATTGCTACCACAGTTTTTTTCATTTTACTTTGCATCAAATATGTTTTTTCTTTTTTTTTTTTTTATTTTTAGTCTGTGTGTGTGTTTCATTCTGAGGTGGGTCATTTGTGGACAACATGTATACGGGTCTTGTTTTCTTATCTATTTATCTACCCTATGTCTTTTGAATGGGACATTTAAGCCATTTATTGATACATTTAATGTGATTATTGATAGATATGTATTTATTGCCACTTTATTATTTTAACTATATTCCTCTGTTTTTTTCTTCTTCTTTATAAAGAAGACCCTTTAACATTTCACATAAGGCTGGCTTGAAGATGATGAACTCCTATAGTTTTTTCTTGTCTAGGAAACTCCTTATTTCTCCTTCAATTTTAAATGACAGTTTTTTCTGGATAAAATAGTATTGGCACTAGGCCCATGCTTTTCATCACTCTGAATATTTTATGCCAGTCTTTTCTGGCCTGCAAAATTTCTCTTCAGAAATCAGCTGACAGTCATATCAGAGCTCCCTTGTAGGTAACTAACTGCTTTTCTCTTGCTGGTTTTAAGATTTTCTCTTTATCTTTAATTGTTTGCGTTTTAATTATGATCTGTCTTCATGTGGGCCTCTTTGGTTTCATCTTGTTTGGGCCTCTCTGTGCTTTCTGGACTTGTGTGTCGCTTTCCTTCACCAGGTTAGGGAAGTTTTAGTCCTTATTTTTTCATATAGGTTCTTGATCCCTTGCTCTCACTTCTGCTTCATGTACCACTGTGATGCAGATTTTTTTTTGTTTCATGTTGTCCCAAAGGTCCCTTAAGCAATCTTCATTTCTTTTTCTATTTGCTACTCTCATTGGGTGTTTTCTACTACCTTGCCTTTCAAATCACTGATTTGATCCTCTGCTTCATGCAATCTATTGTATTCCTTCTAATGTGTTCTTCATTTTGTAGATTGCATTCTTTATTTATGACTGGTTCTTTTGTATATCCTTTATTATGCTTGTTATCTCTTCGTTGAAGTTCTCACTCTGTTCCTGAGCATCATTATTAACAATTTCTGGAAAATTGCTTGCCTCTGTTTCATTTAACTCTTTTTCTAGAGATTTGTCCTGTTCTTTCATTTGGGGTATATTTCTTTTTCTCCACGTTTTGGCTGCCCCTTTGTGGTTGTTTCTATATATTAGGAAGATATGCTATGACTCCCAGTCTTGGTAGGCTGTGTTCTGTGGCACCCAGTGGCACAGTCTCTTTGATCATCTGATATGAGTTCTCCAGGAATGCCCCTTGTGTGGGTTATGTGGGCCCTCCTGTTGTAATTAAGTCTTGATTGCTAATGGCTCTTTTCTGTTTGGGCTGGCTGACTGTAGGCTCCTTCCTGGCCACACTGTATGAGCTCCTGTGCAGGTGCTAACCAAACAAAGTAGAATTCACTTCAGTGTGATCTGGTGCCTGCCAGGATCTCCCTTTGCATGTGCTGCTTATGAAGTTAATTGGATTCTGCTGTGATGTTGTCTGAAGCTGACCACTGGGTGTGTTGGTTCTGGGGTCTCTTGGAAGGGATTCTGGTTCAGTCCAATATCAAACACTGCCTATGTCTTGCCCTGGGCAATCTGTTTGGAGCTACCGAGTGATCCACAGTTTGTGGCTGCCTCTGATGGGCCTAAGTTTGGCTAAATATTAAGGAGAGAAACACATTAGTCCTGAAATAATTTCTAAGTAAGTAAAATATTTACATCTTTTTCCTATAAAGAAACCACATTACTTACAATTTTTATGCAGAGTTTAACATAAGCAATTTGAAGAGGGATAAACCTAGAGGGAGAAGGAACAGAAAAGGTGTTATTGTGTAATCTTTGGAAGAGAAGATGTAAACCCAAACACCAGCAAGCACAATAGAAGTGAAGCAGTTGTGATTTGATTTGAGATTTTGTAGGAACTGGAGGCTATGAACTGGTAGTGTAAGAATGACTCTGAAATTTTTGTGTACTCGACTTGAGGTGTAACAACATCACTGAGGTAAGAAATGTAGGATGATATAAATACTCTCTGGAATAAGTTGTTTCTTACACTATGTGAATTTTTTTCCCTTAATTGTGAGATGGTGAATGTTATTTAGAACAACGCTTCTCCAAGGAGTATATTTACATCATTAAATCATTATGTCCTATGTATAGGACATTAATTGCTCCTAAGAAGTACGTCTGTAATTAAAATAAGATGCCAAGAGGAGGCAGGGGATCCTTCAGTAGACTGCACGGCTCGCAGCTTTGGGTTTGAAGACTGCGGCATTGACTGTGTTGTCAGTGTCTTCCGTATTGTCAGAGGCAGCTTGTGAAGTGATTCAAGCCTCATTTGAAAATTAAAGAACTATGTTCAACACTACAGATTATCATTTGAATCATGCCACCCTATATGTCGATAGGAAAGATGTTACTGATTTCAAGCTATTTCTGAGTTTACATCACGATCTGGTATTCATCTATTTAAACTTGGAATTCAGATAGACGGTTATGATTACATGTAGTGCTCTTTGAAAATTCAGTTTGAGAAAAAAATGTAATGTTTATAGGGCTGTTACAATAACGAGCTTGTCACTTTTGCTCTCATAAATAATTGTTTTAAAGCGAGCATTGTGGGTATTTCCTTTTGATGGAGCAAGACCAGGAAACTCCTGCTACATTTGGCTTGCCTATAAAGAGCCAGAGGTGAAGCAATGTAGAAATTAGCTGCCGTTTCAAAGTCTTCAGGATGTCAAAAGATCAACACTTCAAAGCCATGTCTTTCCTCATCCATTTAGCATGATCTGTCATCCACTGGTGAAAATATTCTCCGCTGAATTTCTAACTCACAGGAGTTGGGTTTTTTTCAATGTATTGTCTATGGGAGAAGGGTCACTTGAGCTTATTGTTGTTGGGGGCATAGTGCTTTTGAACGTGAACACACATATAAAATACTCTTTGTAAATATATTGGGTTTCAGTAAAAGTTTCACTGACATTGCTCAAATTATATTTGTTTTGGCCCTCAGTGTGTCCATCTGGAATACATGCATTTTATCTGTTTTGAAAGTTATGCTTCCCATAAGAAGTGCAGCACTGAAGTTTGGTTGATTTAGCATATAGAAGACAAAATTTTTACCCAGCCAACTGCAACTTTTTAAAACCGAACTAAGTTTTATTTTCTTAAGAGAAAAGTGGGAAGGGTTGGATTTTGCCTTAGGCATTGTGAACTAGAGTACCAGAAGTCTTGTCCATTTTAAAAGCAAAAGTGATCTGTTTTGGCATCATCGAGTCTATTTTTAAGTTCCTTAAAAGCTGTAAGATAGTGCGAGGAGGGCAGTGGTCTTGGCATAAGAAGGCCAGTTCACTAACTAATTAATTGTTTAGTCAAGGGAGGACAAATGCCTTGACCTTCAGGGGCAGCGCTTCATTCTCTATAAAAGAGAGAGGTTGTGTTGAGTGACGTGTCAGGTTCTTGGCACTGTGTGTACTCGGTATGTGTGAATGTCTGGAAAATCGTGGGGTTTTATTTTCATTAGTGCTAGGCATAATCATTCTGATGCATAGAGTCTATTAGGGTATCTCTGTCTTTATTTATGAATGAACAAATATTATTCTCATATCTCTGACAGAAAAACAAAAGTTGCTATGATGGAGGGGCATTGGTCAAATATCACATACAATTCAACAACAACAATAAAACAAAGTCCAAGGTAGAAATCGAAGTTGAGAGCCAATAATTACTTAAGTCAGATAAAGACAAAAACACCATGGAACAAGAAGTCGGAGTCAGAGTCATAAATGAAAACTTGGAACAGGGCCTGCCTATCTGAAGGCATTAATGTAGCAGGATCACACTTTCCATATCATGCATTCATGCTACCAGGTTCCAGGGATATTAAGATTAAAGACACGTGTAGAAGTTAAGAGTCCTTATAAATCAAATATCTGAAAAGTGAACTATCGAATTTTTAATGCATACTCACCATGTGACAATCATTGTCTCAAACACTTTATATTCATTATATCATTTAATAAATAGGACTCTATAATGGGAATGCTATTAATAGATTTTAAAACATCGGGAATGAAAGAAATTAAGAAGATTCCTAATTGTAGAACTGGCTCTCAGTGTCTGATTTGACTGTGTCATAGTGTGTTCAAGTATGTCCTCTCCATTACAAACTTGTATACACATAGCTATATTTGTTATTGATAATATAGGAAACATGAATTAAAGAAAAGGTTACCTTAAAAATACATACTCTCATGCTAAATTATGTCTTTCAGATTTTTTCTAGGCACTTGTTTACATAGAACTTACCCATTAAAAATAAGTTCTACGGTGTTGAGTCTTCAAATTTCTTTTCTTCACTTGAGAATATCCATCTCTTTATTTGTCAATAAATACTTATAAGATCAAGTTCAATGAATGTATATGCTATTTTGTTAATCCTTTATCAGTAAATATTTATAACATCTTTACATTTTTCTAGTGCAGAAAATTCTGAGATTACCTTTGTATTTAAATCCTTCAGAATATCCTCATTTATTGTTTAAGATATTCTAGGTTAAGTTATCTATCCTAGAATTATTTAAGGTTAAATAATTATTTAATATCTTAAACACATATTTAAGATATTTGTTACATTTTATCAAGTCATTCTTCAGAATATTATTTAATATTTTATTCTCTTACCAAGTATGACTGCCCCTTCCCCATGTCCAAACTAGATTTTATATACCATATTTTTGGACTACAAGATGTCCTTCCTCCCAAATTTGGGAGGAATAATGGTTGTTAATGCTGCTGTTGAGTTCTGTTTACATTATGTTGGTGAAATATTATGTTATTTATGTTGTCAAATAACAACATAAACATGTTTACCACATGTTTTGCTTCAAAAAGTTTTTTCCTATTTTCCTCTTCTAAAACCTAGGTGTGTCTTATGGTCCAAAATATGGTACATGTGTATATTTTTATACTTATGATAATTTGAAAGTTTTATATTCATGGAACTTCATTGCTCAGTTTGAACATTTTTGTCTATACTTTTTAGCCTCTCAAATTTTTAAAAAACTAATTTCATCCTTGAAGCTTGTCCATTTTCTGTTGGAGTATTCATTTTAGAAATTTGTTTTGTAAGTCTTTTTATGAATTATATTAATCCTTTAACCCTTTGTATTACAGTACCCCAACTTGTCCTTTGCCTTTTGATTTTTTATGATTTTTTTCACATTTAAAAGAGATTAATATTAATGTTGTTAAATCTATCCATGCTTTTCTTTTTGATTTCTGTGTTTGACTTCAAAGAATTCTATTTTAAAATATGAGAAGTTTAGCCCTCAAATAAGTATCATAGTATATGTACTTTACAAAAAAGCATTATAGTATATATACTTTAGGCACTGATAAGGCTAAGTTCCAAGATTTTTTGAAGAAAATTATTGTTTACAAAACAAGAGTTGTTGTGTACATGGTGCATTGTTATAACTGTCCTACCCCATGACTTGGAGAGAGAGCCTTCTGGTGCCCTAACTTAAAATGAGCAGAGTGAGAAGCATGGAGCACCACTACCAACTGGCAGAAGCGAGTGCGCCTTTGCCCCTGAGACCTGTTCCTTGCTCTGATCACTGACTCCCCCTCTTGTATCTGCTTTGTCATTACACCTTGCTTCCAGGGGTCCTCTATTATGAGTGACCTTTTCTTTCCTGGGTCATGCCTGTGCTTTTCCTCACGTATCCTTACATGGACTTCTTTATTGCTGACGGTCGGTATATAACCCCAGACTTGGCTCTTAAATTGGCTAAAGAATACGATCAACAATAACAGTGAACAATTTTTGAATTTTTTTTATGTGCTAGAGACTCCAGTAAGCACCCTTCATGTGTAAAGTCACTGAACCTCTTAACCATTCAGTGAAGTAGCTATTATTACAATTATTTCCAGCTGAGGAAATGGAGACCCAGGCTTTTAAATTTGCCCAGCTGGTGAGACAAGGCACCCTCTCTCCAGATTCTTGCCCTGAGCAGCCTCATTCACTTTTTTTATACTTCTTCATGATGATCAAGCCCTTTGCTGCCACTGTTTCTAGGCTGTGGCTGCCACAGTACTAACCACCGTAACCATCCTATCCTTAATATGAACCTAGCCTCTCTCACTGTGGCTGCAGAACTACTGATCTAGTCTTTTACTTTTGTGGAATAAGTTGCTTATGTATATCAAGAAGAGTTTTAGCTTACGAATTATGTTGTTATCCAGAGAATAGCAACTAAGTCTAACAAAGTGAGCACTTCATAACTATATGACAGAAATGACACATATACAGTGATTAGAATTAAGTATTCTGATTCTAAAACTTAACTCTACCTCTTATTCCCTGGAAGACATAAGCTCTATGATTTCACTACCCCTAAAATTATGCATAGCATATGCAGCAGGAGAAAAGGATGAAACTGAGCAACCGAGAGCCACAAGCATATGAATGATACTGTATTGTGATTTTTAGTTAGAAATTATCAAGCAACTGTGGCTGCATACAGACTTCTGTGAATCCTCATTCCAGCTTTAAGAAAACATAGATACTTTACTTAAAAAGTTATACACTAGCTTTTGGTAGATAGTATGCAGTTGTTACTAATGGAGTGAGAAGATGGAAAGCATATGAAATAAATGATAGGTGAAAAAATGAAAAACTAAATTGTATATTTGCTATTATTATGGCTACATATTTTATAGTACACATACACATCTAGGCATAACTCAAAACTGAAAAAGCAATGATAAATTTATTGTGCTGGGATAATGGGATTATATGCCTTTTTTCTCCTCTTTTCTATATTATTATGTTGATATATTACTTTCAAAATTTAGAAGAAATGAATCACAATACTTTAATTTTTATCATTTTTAAAAGGTTCTATTTCTTTAATTTAAGGCAAGGGATGGGAGTGAGAGAACTATCAGTGTGTGGTTGCCTCTTGAGCACCCCCTTCTGGGGACCTGACCCACAGCCAAGGCATGTGCCTTGACTGGGAATCACACCAAAAACCCTTTGGTTTGCAGACTGGCACACCACCTAAGGCAAGAAGAACATTATTTTTAAATTATTTCTTATTTCTCAATGTAGTTTACTATGTTACCTTGAATAAATTGATATTCACCAAAAATATTTTATTTCTGGAATTCTGGACTTGTGAGAGGCTAAAAGATTTTTGGAGAGAAGTATGAATGATTTTTTAGCTCAGTCTTCCAATATAGTAAATTATTATTCTAATACAAAGTTAGAACACTTATGTAGTCATAATCACAATTATTGTACTTGCCAAGCCTTTTGTGTTTTTCTGCATTTATACAGTTTATTACTAGGTTTCACAAGGAGGAAATATGCCACTAAAATGAAGGAGGCAACTTAAAAATTTGGATTTATGAGAAAATTAACTGAGCAAAATTATCTATTATAAGTAATTTTACTCAATTTGAATAAAACAATTTAATGAAAATTAGGTGTTTCTAAATGAAAAGTGGAAAGCATTTTACCAGAGAAGATTGATTCTAAAAAGAGGAATAGAGACTTCTGGTCAAGATGGTGGCATAGGCAGACATGGATTGCCGCTACACAAAACCACATCAAAATTACAACTAAAATATATAGAAGAACCATCACTCAAAATGTTCACAAACCAAGTTGAATGGAAGCCTGACAACTATGGAAGTAAAGAAACCACGTCCATCCAGACTGGTAGGAGGGGCACAGATGTGGAATGGGCTGGTCCCTCACCCATGTCTGGTAGATGAAAATTCAGGAGGGATATCTCAGGAGTGAGGAGGCCTAGCCCCACACCAGGCCCCTCAGCCCAGGGTTCCAGTTCCAGGAAGATAAGTCCCCACAACTTATGATTGTGAAAACCAGGGGAGATTGATTCATGGGTAGAAATTATTGGAGCCCCGAGCACTTCCTCTTAAAGAACCCACACATGGACTCACCTCCTCAGATGCACTCCCTCTAAGCTCCAGCACCAGGGGAGCAGCTTGAAAGTCACTAGCAGGATAAAGGGAGGAACTGAAGTGTCTAGCATCAAGGTGAGCAGAAGTCATTGTTCCTCTTCTAAACCCTCTCCCACAGAGCCAGCAAACTGGTGCCATGTATGCGGTTCCATCAACCTGGCTAACACTGTTTGACCTGCTTTGGAGATCACCAGAGACTCTGCCCTACCCAACTTATGGGCCCACCCAAGCTGCTTTTCCAAGTGGATGGCTGGTCTTGGCTCATCCTTCACAACTTCCTAAATTTTATCAAACAAACAACAGCTGGCCTCAGTGAGTCCCAGGTCAGGTACTACCGGCAGGCAGCATATATCGGTAGCTTGGCTTTGCCTAGGAATCCCCAAGCCAAGCCCAAGTAGCAGCCATCTCAGATTGCTTTATAGCTCAGACAGGGTGGCCCCATCTCCTTATACGCATGACCCATGGACATCAACAATGGTGTGAGGGTTGCTTGAGGGAGTGGGGTGCTGAGTGGAGAGGGACAATTGGGAAAAATCAGGAAAACTGTAATAGCATAATCAATAAAATATAATTAAAAATAAAAAATGAAAGTGAAAAAAGAGGCCCCAGAGAACTGCCTCAACCCTTCTATCAAATGGCAGGAAGACAACCACTTTTGAAACAAGAAGCAGATTCCTCATCAGGCTTTAAATCTGCCCAGTGCCTTTACTCCTGAATTTCCCAATTTCCAGAACTGTAAGAAAGAAATGTTTAGAGTTTAAGCCCAAAATAAAAAATAAAAATAAAAAGAGCAAATCGGCAATATTTTAAAATAAGTATTTTTTATTTTATATTTTTAAGATTTTATTTATTTCATTTTTAGAGAGAGGGAGAGGGAGAGAAATGTCCATGTGTGGTTGCCTATCACGTGCCCTCCACCAGGGACCTGGTCTGCAACCCAGGCTTGTGCCCTGACTGGGAATCAAACCAGTACCAGTGACCCTTTGGTTTGCAGGCCATCACTCAATCCACTGAGCTATGCCAGCCAGGACTTAAATAAAGAAGTATTTTGCTAAACTATATTTTTGGACTTGTTCATACAATAATTTTCCTCCTTATTTTGCTTTAATTGATTTTAAAATCATTTAGTTTAATCTGGAGTAAAAATAAAGGGTTACATTTTTAAATGTCAAGACGATTTTACAACCTTTCCTCTACTAAGTGATTTAGCACAGACTGTGTTAAAACGGTAATGTGACAACATCCAGAGTCTGTTACTAAAAACAAACAAACAAACAGATAAATACCTCACCATTGATGCCATTAGTTACAAGAATGCTCAAGAAAGTATCTCCTTCCCCTCTAGTTCTATTCTGAGAGTCATCTGGCTTTTCCCTGGCAAGGAAAAAAATGTTCTCATCCCTTGCAGTGTCATTCTGTAACATTTGAGGCACTGAAACAGTGGTGAGAATGATTTAAACCTGTCCCCCAACACCCACTCAGGTAAAAAACGACAGTAGACAAACCTACTGTTGCTGGTATATATAATGTATGAAATGACACCCTGAAAATTTGCATTACAAACTGAGGAAAGCAATGCTGTCTTCTTAGCTGAGTATAAAATCAACTTTGTTTCTTTTTTTCCCTTTTTTACACATTTTCTTTTTATTGTTCAATTACAGTTGCCCCCAGTTTTCCCCCATTGCTCTCCCCTGCCCTACCCACCCCCACTTTCCACATTCAGTCCTCCGCCCCCCATTATCTTTGTCCATGTGTCCTTTATCCTTGGTCCTTGACTTGACCCTTCCCCTCTTTCCCCATTATCTTCCTCCTCCCCTCTGGCCACTGTTAGTTTGTTCTTTGTTTCAATGTCTCTGGTTCTATTTTGCTTGTTTGTTTTGTTGGTTAGGTTCCACTTACAGGTGAGAGTATGAAATTTCCTCAACCTCAGTTCCATGCTTTCAATAATTAATGCCAATTAGGCCACTAGAAAGCTACTCCTGGGGAAAAAAAACTCATTCTTAGTCTTGACAGACATGGTGAGTAATCCTTTAGTGGAAGTTTCATTAAACTGGAGAGAGCAATCCAACAGGAAACTTTATAAAATCTGCCAGCTTACACTGCGATGAAGCCAAACCTTCACAGTGAGCCTGGCTGTGGTGTCACTGGCTGTTTTAATTTCTTCAATACGCAGGAGGGACAAGGAGAGTAGGAGGTAAGACCCCCTTCACCTACCTGAACAGATCTGAGCTTTCAGGTTGCCCATCCAATATAACAGGATGGTGCCAACTTCTTCCTAAATCTAATCCAAAATAATGTTAAATAAGCCTGCTGAGATGGCAGTTTGTAAGTGTTTGTATATCATGTTATCATGTAGGTTATTACATGTGGTTTTCACATTTCTCTGGGGTAATATATATCAAATACAATAGAGGCATATTTATTTCCAGAGGCTTCCCATGGATGTGAAACCTGAATTTTTTTTCAAATTTCCAGTCCTCAGTGTGAAACAAATTTAACATTTCAAAGGCAATTTTAAATGATTATTATTTGCATAGGAAGTTCTCAAGGTTCCTTGGAGCTCAGATACTTTGCAATGAGCTGCAGTCATTAGAAAAGAAACACACCTGGCATTTACAGTCAAAGGAGTTGTCACGCTTAAGTAAAATATACTTTAAAAAATTGTCCATCTGTTTAAGCCACATTTTAATGCTGTTTTAACTCTACAGTTAAACAGGACACTAACTCTGAGAAATTAAATTTCTGAGGGTAGGAGAAGCTCTCCTGGGCATCGGGGACTACAGACTACCTCTGTTTGGGCTGATTTATTTTGCATCATTTAGAATTGTATTAATTTTGGCCTCAGCTGCCAACCTTCGCACAGTCAGAGTTGCTCTCCACATAAGTCTTTCCTTGAAGAGTCTTCAGAAAGAAAAACTACTTATTCCACTCAGCTGTGATTAAGAGTTTTCCAGTGTATAGGGACAAATAATTGGTGTCAAGCTTTTCAACTTAGATATAAAATGAAGGGCAAAGAAGTCAGTCTGAGTGTCCATCTGTCTTGACGCTGCAGTAATTACATTTAGTTTGTCAGTCCCATGAGGAACAAATCTACTCATTTCCTCTGTCTTCTTTCTTTGGGATATCTTTTGACAATCACGGAGAGACAAGATTTTAGCAGATTGAACTAGGTCTCCTCGTGTTAGTTTGAGGCCATCCCAAGACCGTTTTTGTCACTGTCACCCACCTAGAAATGCTTGGGTTTGGGAGCTTTTGCAACACCCTCTCCCAGCTGCCTTCCCTTCTCACCTAACTTTTCTCTCCTGTTCTAACCTGATCGCAGTGCGAAACCAGCCCCGTTTTCCCCGTGTCCCTGCTGTGAGCTACCGCCCTCCATGGCTCTGCATTATTATAGGAGCCGGACAGTTTCTGAAGCCTGTTGTCCAATGTTTCCCACCACACAAAGATTTCATTATGTGAGAGACACTGTTTTCATGCAGTTGTCACTGTACTCATGTTTTAAGTATGGAGTTGAAGTTTATTTTATATGGGTTATGTATAAAGAAATTTAGTCAGGTTAAATTAATAAATACTATTAAATGATAAATGGCTTCTAATATGTGTTAGGCTCTGTCCTCAGGACCCACATGTGCCCAAACAAACATCGAATCATCATAACCTCATTGTTTCATCATTTTACAGATGAGAAAGCTAAGGCACGGGGGCTCAATGACCCACCCAAGGTCAAGGAGCTGCTAAGTGAAGAGTGAGGAGTCGTATATACCCCAATGGTGTGGCTCTGAGAGACTGCCCTTCACCCCAGTGCATTATGCTGCCTCGTTAGCTACTTCCATATATTTGAAATTATTTTAAGCTACCAAAACCTTTACGTAATGCCCGCAGTCCTGCATTGTAGGGCATGTTAATGGAGGGAGGAAAACCTTGATGGCATCTTGCACTGCAACATTCATGTGTCTCTACTTCCAGATGTCCTATTGCTTGAAATTCTAGTGCACACTTTGGCATTCCTGCAACATATGTACTTTGCGTGTCATGGTTTTCATCACTCAGCTCCCCCTAGCCAGCCGCTGAGATATACTGACGCTTAGTCTTTGAGAGGGTAAAGGAAGCCTTTCTCACATACTAAGAAGCTCCTTTCCCCCCCCTTTCTAACTGCCAGCCTCATCTTGGCTTCTCCTCTTTACCATTTTGGCAGGCGTTTATCATAAATCTTTGCAGCTTTTTGTTGAGAAAGTAGTAATTTATGATCTTTGTGTCATTTTTAAGAATAGAGGCACCACTTTGTGGCACCTTCACAATCCTTTCTTAGTCATAACTGCTCTTGTTCGCACTCTGAGTTGGTGGTGTGCCCCAAACTATTGGCCTTGTTCCTTCTAGAAGTGATTCAGTTGCCCCTCTGTATTCTCTGTAGTTCCCCGTCTGACTTATGTTGTGACAGTAGAGCACAAGCTTCCAAAAGTGAGACTGAAGACGCCTAGAAAATAAAGGGACACGCACACATATTTCAGAGGAGGATTTTGAAGACTTCACTTTGAAAT
>PVKM010015063.1:0-28313 GCA_004027735.1 Carollia perspicillata | reverse complement strand
ATTTTTCCATCTCTGTTGACTGGGGAAAAAAATAACATTTAAATAGGCAACAAGAGTATTGAGTAGAAAATACTTCATCACCAGAGAGAAAACAACCGAGACGGGGCAGTAAAGAGAAAGAGACTGGCCTAACCTTTCTCCAACGGTTTATTCCAGTGAATAAATTCCTTACATTTGATTTGCCCCACTGAGAAGTCCACAGTCAACGTACTCGTTCATTCAGCAAGTATTTAGGAAGTGCCTACCGTATTTAAAATATAGGACAGACTGAGAATACCTCCTCTGCACTCACGCCCACACCCACCAGAGCCAACTTCTACTCAATATTCAGAATTCAGTTTAAATATCATTTAATCTGCTAAAGTTTAAGACTAGGCCAGGTCACCCTGGTCTGTGTCCTCAGGACACTGGGAGCCTTACCTTTCCTGCACGTCACAGATGGCGCTTATACCCTTGCTTTTGTGGTGACTATGTGCTTAAGGCCTGTCTTTACTGTAATCTAGGCAAGAGGTAGGGGCTTTGTTTTTGCTACCAGAATATCATCATATCTGTTCCGTTAAAGGACTGTCCTTTTGTGGTATAAGACCCAGAGAGCATATAGGTAGAAGGTCTTGCCCCTTTTCTGTGTATTTCATTTTACATGTTAAAACCTATATGGGCAAGGCTTGCTTAGGGTGAAGATAAAACCTTTATAGGTCTGGGACATGACTACTCACCATGGCCTGCCCAGGTAGGAATTTATCATCAGAGAACCCTGTGAAGTTGCTTTTGGTAACATTTATTTATTACACAGCCCCTTTTTTGTTCACACCTCCCACAGCATAGGTGACATATTTTACTTCGTTCATTGCTTCTCCCAGCAAAGACAATCTGCATCATAATCCCATTAAAAAACTGTTACTGTTTTATTTAATTTAAAATATATTCTTCTTCTTTATCATCATCACCATGAGGATACCTATGCTCTAAACCTACTGAATCAGTGTATGAGCCTTAGCCCAGAACCTGCTCTTAAAAAATCTCATAGGTTACTGGTAATGTTGTTTCTTGATCAGGTGCCGTTTACACAGGGCGTTTATTTATTGCAAAATTCATTGAGCTCTACCCTTAGGACACATTTCTACATGTCTGATTTTCAACAAACTATTGACCAGGAAAAACTCCCTGGTTTGTTTGTTTGTTTGTTTATTTATTTATTTATTTATTTACTTTTAAAAAGATCTTATTTATCCATTTTTAGAGAGAGGGGAATAGAGAGAGGGAAAGAACCACCAATGTGTGGTTTTCTCTCTCCCTCGTCCTGCACTGGGGACCTGGCCTGTAATCCAGGCATGTGCCCTGACTAGGAATCAAACTGGCAACCCTTTGGTTCCCAGCCTGCGCTCAATCCAGTGAGCTATACCAGCCAGGGCTCCCTGGTTTATTCTTACATACACTGATGCTGCAGAACGTTTGACTTACCTCTCTCCAAGAATTGTATGGCCCTAGGGTAGTGAAGGCATCTGTTTCAGTGTCTGCAATACAGTACACACTTGACATGTAATTGGCAAATAAATGAATGAATGAACAGAGGGAGATAAGAGGCTTGAGGGTTCCCTCCTCCCTCACTCCCTTCCAAACATTATTTGTTCCATCCGCTGCTGGAGCAGGATAGCTCATGCTCAAAGTTACACCTCCAACACCTCCCCCCACCCTCAAATAAACCTGTGGGATGCCACCTGGCTTCCTCCCGACCACATGTCCATGCCGGGTGTAACTGATCCAGGACACCATCCTGACAAGGGCAGCAGAAAGGAAGCAGGCGGAGGACGTTCTGTCCCTAGTACCAGCACTTCTGCCCTGCCTGGCTCTAAGCCACCTGGCTCAGGCCTTCCTTACCTTGCCTAGGAATCAAGTTGGAGAGATTATGTCCTTGGAGATTCTGCATTGCTAATCCTTCTATTTGCACCTCTGATGTAAACTGCTGCCTAAACTACTCAGTTTAAATTATGTAGGAATTTGAAAACTATATATTTGAATATTTAGGACTAGCAATGGAGGATTTTTTTAAAGCAAATTTACAACAGAAAGTAAGAGATACCCTGGGTGAAATACCACCTGTCATTTATTCAGTCGCACATAATCACTAAGAGCTTCCTAGGGATACAGCGATGAACTTTTTCATAGTACTTATGATGTGCTGGGCACTTTAAAGGTATATATTTATTTCATCATTGTAACAACTCAGTAATGTTCTATTATTATCCCCATTGTAGAGTTCAAACTTATAGTCAGAAAGGTAAAAGTGTAGGGAGCAGAGAGACCTAATCTAGTCCTAGGGGTCAGGGAAGATTTCTCTAAACATAAGAGACTGAAGTGGAGATCTGAGGACTGAGTTTGAATCCAATAGACAGAGTTCTGCGGGAAGAGATTTTTAGGTAATGGAAACAGCAGATGCAAAGGGACGATCATTTGAGAAACTGAAAGGCTCTCTCTTTTGTAGAGAGAGAGCACAGGGAGCCCAAGATGAGGGAAGAAAGGTAGGCAGGGACCACATCACCTAGGTTTCTTTTCTGTCTTCAAATATAATGAAGTTAGGGAAGCAGATAATTAGATTTATGGTTTAGTCCTAGCTTTGCTCTTCTTAAACATTTTAAGATATTTTATTTACTTATTTTTAGAGAGACGGGAAAGGAGGGAGAATGAGAGGGAGAAACATGGCCCGTAACCCAGGAATGTGCCCTGACTGGGAATCAACCAGACCTTTCAGTTCACAGGCTGGCACTCAATCCACTGAGCCACACCAGCCAGAGCGGGCTTTGCACAACCTCAGTCATCTCTCTCTGGCTCGGTTTCCTTATCTGGGGGCGAAAAATGAGTGGATGGCCTCTCAAGTGGGCGCTGGTTCTAAATCTCTGATTCTAGCTAGATAAGGCTCTGCTGGAAGGCACTGCCAAATCTGAGTTGCAGGCCCTCGCTGCTGCTGAATGCACACGGGCCTCTGACTCCTCTCTAGATTAAGCACAAATAATGGAGAGCATCAAGCCCAATAAATCACACAATAAGTATGGCTGCAAGCATGGTTTGTTTCTCTTGTTTGAAATGAAGGGTGAACTAATAACAATGTAATAAGAATAATGACCTCTTCTGGGCATTTACCCTGTGACAGATTGTACAAGGTACTCTTAGATTAAAAAACTGAGGCCTCCGGGATTACACAATTTTGGGAAGGCCTGCACCACCCAGATTTGTCCTGCCTTTAATTAAGCACGCCCAGGCCTGTTTTGTATGGCCAGGTGTGTTAACTTTAGCAATGACTTTCTCCGGGTTTGCTCAGTGGCTAAATTGAGATTTGAACCCAGTTTCGACTCCAAAGCTTATGGAGTTCACCACCATTCGATGCGGAAATAGCATGACATTGTCTCTTAGTCTTTTCTGGGTGAGGAAAGTGCTTTTTATAGCTGGGACCGCTTCTGTTTACTTGGTCTTTTCCAGCACTTGTTAATCCTGCCTACAGCTGTGTCCTTCACTGTCCTTACACTGTATTCCTAGGTTTCCTCTCTGCAAAAGACAACTCCACGAGACCACATGGTGCTTGTGTATGTGCCAGCAAAGAAATTTACTCCTCTCTCCACATCATCCTACCCTTCTAAAAATAATCGTTCTCCTCCCTCCCCTCAGGGCTGTGAGTAGTCACTTAACCAAACACAGGCACACTCACAAAGCTCTGAGGGTGGGAACGACGTAAACGACCTTGCAGAGGTATCTAGCCCACCAGGGGCAAGATTAACAAACCTGAAACCTCTACAAATATTTAACGTCCTCCTACATTTCTCCGGAAGCTTCTCGCTCCTCTCTCGCCCACCTAGTCCAGTCTCCTCTCTGCTCTCTCGGCCAGACAAAGCCCAATCCGCCCATCTCTTTGCAAACCTAGAGAACTTCAGTCCCCATGTTGAAAGTCGTCGGCGGCGGTGGCGGGCAGGACTGGGCATGCTCAGTAGCAGGGACAGGTCTGGGAAGCGAGGAAGCCGCGTTTGAAGTCGCGCGGCTCGTGGATCGCGGGGAGGTGGGCTGCGGGGGCCCCGGTTGGGGGTGCGCGGAGATCCCAGATTCCGCGCCCGGGGAGGGCATGCTTCAGGCCGGTGGGGCGGCGACCGCATGCGGGGGGCAGGACGCGGAGGAGCTGGTGGAGCCGGTGGGAGGAGGGGAGGAGCGCTCAGCTCGCCAGCCCCCGGCGCCGGCTCTGCGGCTGTTGAATCGGAAGCCGCAGGGAGGATCCGGGGAAATAAAGACGTCCGAGAATGACCTCCAGCGAGGCCGCCTGAGGTGGGGCCCGCGCGCTGTCCCACCAGCCTCCAGTATGGGTGACTACGGTGGACAGGCAGAGCGCTCAGCCCTGCACGCCCCGGGGACCCCCCCGGGCGCTGGCGCTTCTGCGGTGAACGGGCTGTTGCAAAACGGCTTCCACCCACCGCCGGTCCAGCCGCCGCGCCTCTGCAGCCGGGGCCCCGCCAGCGTCGGCGACGCAGCGCCCCCGCGCCTACCGCTCCTGCCGGAGCACAAGCCGCAGCCACCGCCCCCTCAGCACGACTCCCCAGCCAAGAAATGCCGCCTCCGGAGGAGGATGGACTCCGGAAAGAAGAACAGGCCGCGTAAGTACCCCCCGGAGGGGAGCGCCAGCGCTAGCCAGGCGCAGCGCGCGGGTTCAGGCACCCCGGAACGGCGGGACGCGCCCCGTGCGCCCCAACGCCCGTGGGCCAGGGAACTGACGGGCGGACTCGTCCGGAACTAGTTTTCTCCCTGCTAACTAAAGCTCGCTGCCGGAGCGTGAGCTTTACCTCTTTGCATCTGTAGAATGGGCCGATTGGACAAAGAGCCTGAGCTGCTACTTGGGTCGCGGCTCTATAGAAGGCAAAGGCACTATCTGGCTTTCTAGTTTGTCGGTGGAAAAATGCACGCGTGTGTGAACGTTTGATGGGGTCCGGGAGTAAGGATAGAACTGAAGGAAATCTCGGAGATTCCCTTTCCTTCCTCAGCGCTTGTCTTTCTGGGGTTGGCGCTCTGGCAGCCAGCTTGCCCTATGAATCGTGGAGTAGCCGCCAGAACCTTGGGTCTATTGGCGAGCGCTAGATCTGGAGGCGTGGAGTTTGACAACCTCCAAATCACAGCCTATTAAACGCTGCTTCTTCACAGCCAATGAAGGGACCTGTTGGGCCAGACACACCCACTGATACCATGTGGGCCGGAACTATGTGGGCCAATGAGGATTGGAGGTGGATTTTTTTTTTTTTTCCGGGAGTGGAGAGGTAGAGTTGAGGGTTTCTAATGGTAATACCCAGCGCAGAAACCTGAAATGCATTATTTCACAATCTACAGCTTGTATATGTAATGTTAATTTGTAGAGTACCTTCCCAGTAGGGCGTTCTGGGATGTAAGTTTGTAGGTCGAGTTTAGAACTGGTTTTTCCTATCTGAACCGAACCTCATTCAACTAGTTACCTCTTTGTGGGTGTCTTTAATGAAGCTTAAAAATGGCAAAAAACAAAGTAAGTACAATACATGCTACTAAATGATTGCATTAAAACATGCACCTTTTGCATATAGATTATTCTGTTCGATATAGGGAAATTGCTAGATAAGTTTGGGATGTGTCTGTAAAAGCTTGGTATTTGGCAAGCAGCTTCAGTTTCTTCTGTGTCAATTTATCAATTTAGACTCTTAGCTTTTCTGCGTTCAGTTAAAGTCTCTGAGACTTTGGAAAGTATTTTAACCTGACTGGAATGTGGTGACTGATACTGTGTTCTGTAAGTCTCAAATGTTTAGAACGAATGTTCAGATCTTGTCTGGAACTTTGAAGCCACACTGCAGATTTGGCTGTGGTTCTAAGGAAGACATGTAGCACCTGAATTTGTCTTTACTTTTGTTTTTGAGATTTTTTTTAGAAAAATGACTTTATGCACAGAATGTTGTTACTTGTGATTTATTAACCTGTTTTACTTCTTTTGAAACCACATTTTAGTTATTTCTGATCTACATTAACAAATTGTACGAGAGTTTGCAATGTAAATAGCTAAACTATAATGAAAGAGCTGTATTGAGTTTTTGTTTAGTTTTGCTAGCGTGAGTGGTCTGTTCTTAATTGAAGGTATAACACATCTTAAAATAATTTATGGGGAATTGAAAATACACTCTGAATAATGGCTTGGGGGCAGAGTAAAAATAACCTTGAGCCTTCGCTTATGCTTGCAGATCCACAGGGATCATTATTTTAGAATACAAGAAAATATAACTTTTATGCTTCTGTGCTTTGTGTCAGAAAATAGTTTGTATTTTTTACAAAAATAAAAATTTTAGTTATTTTAAGTTTAGTGACCATGATACTTCCTCATGAACTTTTAAAAAGGACTCATCAAAATTGACTTTGATTATCTTATCATGTTTTCTTTTCTCCAATTCGAACAAACATTGCTGAAGTAAATTGTACATGTTCTGAATCACATATGCTGGGGTCACCCACCACTGAAGTTTCTTAGTTAAAACTAGGCTTAATTTTGCTTGGGCGGGTGTAGCTCAGTGGATTGAGCACGGGCCCCTGAACCAAAAGGTTGCTGGTTCAATTCCCAGTCAGGGCACATGCCTGGGTTGCAGGGCAGGTCCCCAGTGGCGGGCATGTGAGAGACAACCACACATTGATGTTTCTCTCCCTCTCCTTCTCTTCCTCTCCCTCAAAAAATAAGTAAGTAAAATCTTAAAAACAAAGCAAAACTAGCAATATCTTTATACATTGCCTGTTAACAGTCAGGTATCTTTTGATAAAAAATATTGCTCAATCTGTTGATCTTTAGGTACTGTAAGATCAATCTGCTTAGAGTTAAGTATATTCCTATTTTCTTGTGCTTGATTGGGTTTTCTGTGAGCAATTATTCCAAAGAATATTTAAGTGCTTTTTTTATTAACCATTTTTAAATTAATATTCAAGTACAGTTGTCTCCATTTTCCCACCACCACTTTATTTAAGTGCTTTTAATGAAATTGAAGAGTATGTCAGTGGCAGAAGCATCAAAACTGGATAAATAATTTCTTCTTACCAGTTTACAACACCAGACACCTACTTCTGTCCAAACAAGAAGAATGTCAGGGCAGTCAGGTTATCGCTTCTCAGGTAGGCACCTGTGCATGGATGTGTTTCTGCCTGGTAATATTTTGGGTAGAATACAATACTCAGTAAAATGCCTAATGTTTAAACACAATAAATTGCGTAAAAAATAAGTAGTTCAACATAAAAATCAGACCAATGGCAGACTGATTTTGGTAATCAAGGAAAGGGAAATATTATCTACTGTTTTCATCTAAAGGACCATCACCTCACCAAACCTTATCTCTGGAAAGCTTTTCCAGCATTGCTTCCTCAAGCTTTCTTGGCTACGTTACCTGCCTCTGCTACTTAGCAATTGTGTGACCCTAAGTTGTTAGCTCTCATTTTGAAATGCTGGACTTGGCTAGGTGATCTCCAAGTGTTTCTTCAAAATTCTATAACACTTTGCAGCTGATGGTCCTTCCTCCCTGACCTCTACACGAGGTTGTTCCCTCTGCCACACACATGACTTAGTGTTTAGTTACGCATTTGTACGCCCTGCCCCAGTTGTTTCATGTCATTTGTCTGATCCCTCCAATTACGTTGGAAGACGGATAATAGATATATTTTTTCTCTCATTCCTTGCACATGAATATTTGATTGATGTCACAGAAAAAAGGGACCGGTGGCATTACCACCTTGTTGAGGTAGCTGTTCCCATCTCTGTGACAGACTTTGGCAAAGTCTTCAGTGGAGTTCCCATAAGGCATCAATAGGGAGATTCCTTTGGTGTGCTCTTTGGTGCTCTGATTGTTTGAAGCATATGTTGTATAAATGGCAACTTAAGGCATCAGCTCACTTCCCAAATATTTTGAAACTACGGATAGTTCTAATAAGATGCAGTGAGCGCCTAATGTAGTATTGTAAATGCCGTAGTCATTCAAATCCCAGAGGGCTTGAGTTTAAATTGCAGACGGGTGACCAGGCACCAGTTATTTAACTTCTGTTTCAGTTTTAGTATCGGTAGGGTGGAAATAATCATACTGCCTCATCTGGTTGATGTGAGGATTAAGCGAGGTAATACACACAAAGAACTCAGATTCCTGCTTGTCACATAGCAGTTACTCTGTAAATGCCAGCTCTCTTCACCATACAGAACACCATCCGCCATTAATCCATAGGACAAGACAGTTGAGCCGGCACAGACAACCTCAGGCTGACTTTCTTAGTTTAAAAAAAAAAGGCCTAGAATAAGGAAGACCAAAAAGTTTTGTCTGATTAGCTGTAACACTCCTACTCCCATAAGTACTTATTTTACCCTCCCCCCTCAACTGAATAATGCAAACATATACCACCAAAAAGCAGGGACCCACAGTCCCATCACTCAGAAAACAGCTTAAAATGTGCCATATTTTAAAGGTAGGACTAAAACGACATTTTGATTACATTTTTGGTTCGCAGTTTGGCACTCTATCCACCAAGCCACACCAGCCAGATTACACGATTACATTTTTATTTAAAAAAAAAATTAGCATAAGCATTTTCTTTGAGTATGAAAATGTCATTTTTTAATGATTGCATTGTTTTCTCAATATTCCCTTATGTGACTGTGCCGTGATTTACCTGCCCTTGTCACATAGGCTGCAGCTGGGTCTCTATGTCATTACTAGGGCTGCAGCACCACCTGTGAACGTGACCCTTTCCACCCAGTGTGATTTTCGATGAAATTGATAAACACGTGCATTCTTTTGAAGAAATGACACAAAGTAGTATATCGATGTTGCCTTGAAATCCTGGATATTTTAGACCCGAAGGACACTGTTAGATAAGCAGACTGACGGAGAGAGAAGAAAAAAGTAAAAGAGATCATTGTTTGAGCCGCTACACACTATGCTAACAGAAAGGCAAATATTTGAGCATCTTGAGAACGCAGGAGAATATGAGCTGCCTTCCTCCTTCTCAGTGTGTCTGAAAGAGCAGGAGTAAGTGCTGCATCAGTGCCTTGGCCTTGAGGGGAGGGAAGATCTGACTTCTCAGATCATCCAGATAGAACACTAGCAGAAAATAGGTGGGGGTCCATTGTGCACATCACACACTTGTGGGTACAAACAGAATAAATCCAAATCTGTTACCAGTTTTAGCAAGCCACCAATGTGAGAGTAACAAGTATTCGTGTTAAGCTCTCAAGTATTTAGAGAGCTTCAGTATTCTAAATATCAGGGAATTTAGCTTTGGCACATGTGTTTTCCACTACTTCTGAATCAGGCTAATTAGAAAAACCAGGATAAGAGATACATAGATAGCATGTTTTGGTTGAATCTGCATTGAGTGTGGATACATGTGCATTTAAAAAAATTTTTTTAAAGTTGTAAAAAAGATTTTATTTATTTATTTTTAGAGAGAGAGGAAGGGAAGGAGAGAGGGACAGAAACATCAGTGTGTGGTTGCCTCTTGGCGTGCCCTAAACTTGGAACATGGCCTACAACCCAGGCATGTGCCCTGACTGGGAATTGAATCGGCAACCTCTTGGTTTGCGGGCCTGCACTCAATCCGCTGAGCCACACCAGCCAGGGCTGCATTGTTAACTATATAATCAGTACTAGATGGATGAGAAGTATTGCAGAGTTAAGAACAAAAGACCAAAATGGAAAGCAAGAGCACTCATTGTCCAAGTGGTTAAGTCAGGTGTCAGGGTCTGGTAGACATATGAACATCACTTTTCCTCAAAAGATCAGTAAATGGATTTCAGCATTAATATAAAGCATATTTTGTTTGGCATAGTAACCAAAGATGGAAAGAGTGCTGTTAATTTTTAACATGTGGGACATTAAACAAGCCAATAAAGCAAAATCCATCACGGTTTTGGAGAAAGAATTAGTAGGGAAACAAAGGAGTGTTGGTTTTAATTGACAAGTTTCAGGAGTTTTTGTATGTGTGTGTGATAGTGTACCTTTTAATTGTGTGTATTTTATTATTATTTTTTAAAGGTTTTATTTATTTATTTTTAGAGAGAGGGGAAGGGAGGGAGAAAGAGAGGGAGAGAAACAGCAATGTGTGGTTGCCTCTTGTGCGCCCCTCACCAGGTACTCAGCCCGCAACCCAGGCGTGTACCCTGACCCGGAATCAAACCAGTGACCTCTTGATTTGCAGACCCGTGCTCAGTTCACTGAGCCACACTAGCCAGGGCTGTGTGTGTGTATGTGCGTGTGCATGTGTGTGTGTATGTGCGTGTGCATGTGCATGTGTGTGTGTGTTTTAATATCAACCAGTTACCATCAAAATAAAAATAAATCAAGGTTTGACTTCTGTTATATTTAATTACATGTGCTTTAGCTTTAATCTGTAAGCCAGTATTCATGTTGGGATGACAGTATTTTGAACCAGGTATGGAAACTGTTCAGTGTGCCCAACATGGTACTCAGAACTTTCCTTTGTTTTAAAGATTGTATTTATTTATTTTTAGAGAGAGGGGAAAGAAGGGAGAGTGGGAAACATCGATGTGCTGTTGCCTTTGAAGGGTGCGTCCCCTTCTAGGGACCTGGCCCGCAACCCAGGCATGTGCCCTGACTGGGAATCAGACCAGTGACCCTTTGGTTTACAGGCCGGCACTCAATCCACTGAGCCACACCAGCCAGGGACAGAATTTCTAAGTGGACCCTTTCCCTAGATAGGGCAGGTGTCAAGCTTGGTATCTCATTACTTATTTATGACATCTTTTAGATGCTTAGAGTTGGCTAATCGTGTGTATGTGTGTGTGTATTTCTCCTTGGAAATTTATTTGAAAGACACAAATGATTCAGAGTTGATAGAATATTATTTTTAAAGGCAGTTACAAAATAATTGGACCTCTCCAGATTTATTTACTTGTATTAATTAATTTATTTTTACTGTTTATGTTATTACGGTTGTTCCCACTTTTTCTCTCTTTACCCACCTCCACCCTGCCCCACTCTCTCTCCTCCATAAGTCAATCACCACATTGTTGTCTCTGTCTGTGGGTTGTGCATAAATGTTCTTTGTTAAATCCCTTCACCATCTTTCATCCCATCTCCCCGCCCCCCTGCCCCTTTCTGGCAGCCTTCAGTCTGTTTCATGTATCTAAGCTTCTGTTACTATTTTGTTGGTTAGTTTATTGTGTTAATTAGATTACACATATGAGTGAGATCATGTGGTGTTTGTCTTTCCCTGACTGACTTAATTCACTTAGCATAACACTCTCCAGGTCCATCCATGCTGTTGTAAAATACAGGTTTCTTTTTACTGCTGTATAGTATTCCATTGTGCAAATGTGTTGTACCACAGCTTTTTATCCACTCATCTACTCCTGGGCACTTAGGCTGTTTCCAAATCTTGGCTGTTATAAATTGCGCTGCTACAAACATAGGGATGCATGTATTTTTTTTGTATTGGTGTTTTGGGCTCCTTGGGACATATTCCCAGAAGTGGAATCTTTGGGTCAAAAAGAAGCTTCACTTGACATTTTTTAAGGATATTGCATGTTGTTTTTCACAGTGGCTGCCCCAGTCTGCATTCCCGTCAACAGTGCACGAGGGTTCCCTTTCCTTCCCATCCTCACCAGTTCTTGTTGTTTGATTTATCGATGATAGCCATTCTGACAGGTGTAAGTGATAGCTCATTGAGGTTTTAATTTGCATGTCTCTCATGATTAGTGATGTTGACCATTTTTTCACATGTCTGTGAGCCTTCTGTATGTCCTCTTTGGAGAAGTGTCTGTTCAGGTCTTTTACCATTTCTTAATTGGGTTGTTTGTGTTCCCAGTATTAGTTCTTTGTTATTTTGGAGATTAAACCCTTATCAGATGTGTCATTGGCGAAAATGTTCTCCTTTGTAGTGGGTTTCCTATTTGTCCTGCTGATGATTTCTTTAACTATGCAGAAGCTTTTAAATTTGATATAGTCCCATTTGTTTATTTTTATCCTTTATTTTTAGCGCCTTAGGAGACACATCAGCAAAAATATAGCTGTGTGGGATATCTGAGATTTCATTGCCTATGCTTTCTTTTAGGATTTTATGGTTTCATAACTTACATTGAAGTCTTTTATCCATTTTGAGTTTATTCTGGTATGTAGTGTAAGTTGGTGGTCTAATTCCTTTTTTTTTTTGCATGTACCAGTCCAGTGTTCCCAACACAATTTACTGGAGAGACTGTCTTTGCTCCACTGTATGCTTTTGCCACCTTTGTCAAATATCAGTTGGTCATACAGGTGTGGGTTTATTTCTGGGCTCTCTGTTCTGTTCCATTGTCTGTGTGTCTGTTCTTATGCCAGCACCAGGCTGTTTTTATTATAGTGGCCTTACAGTGTAGTTTCATATCAGGAGTAGTGATATTGTTCTTTAGCTTTGTTCTTCTTTTTGCAAGATTGTTGAGGCTCTTCAGGGTCTTTTTTGGTTCCATGTAAATTTATGGAATATTTGTTCTAGTTCTATGAAATATGCAATTGGTATTTTAATAGGAATTGTGTTGAATGCAGAGATTGTTTTGGGTAGTATGGACAGTTTAATGATGTTGATCCCTCCTATCCATGAACACGGTGTATGCTTCCACTTATTTGTATCTTCTTCAATTTTTCTTCTTCAGTGGCCTATGGTTTTCTGAGCATAGGTCTTTTACCTCCTTAGTTAACTTTATTCTTAGGTACTTTACTATTGTTATTTTTTGTTGCAATAGTAAATGAAATTGTTTTCTTACTCTTTCTGATAGCTCATTATTGGTGTATAAAAATGCTATCAATTTCTGGGCACTAATATTGTATCCTCTACAGATTTCTTTATAGTTTAGAAAGATGATAGAAAAATTAGGACAGTAGTGGGTCCCGACACCAGTCACTTTGCTTGATTGAGTAATTAGAGTAGCTATTATTGAGCAACAGCCATGTGCCCATTGATTGATCCGTGTGTGTTTTTACAAAAGCACACCATTACCACTCCCACTCTGCATTTGACAGATGGGGAAAGGGAGGCTCAGAGAAGTGAAGCAACCTGCCCTGAACCTATAGTCAGTGAGCGGCAGGATCAAAATACCAACACAAGTCCAACTCCATGGCCAGCTAGCTGACATTCTTTTCTGCCCCATTGAGCCTATGATATATGTTGGGAAAAAGAAGTATGTTCTGTAAAACTTTCAGAAGAGATAAGTATATGAAATGTTTACACCTTTAGCAAAAAGCTCGTCTGTGTGTGGAAGTAACAGTAACATCAGACACTCCCAGCACCCTGTGAGGTAGGTACCACTGTAGATTAAATGTTCCTGTCCCTCCACATCCATATACTACAACCCCAGGGTGTCGGTATTAAGGGATGGGGCCTTTAGGTGGTGATTGTGAGGTCATGATGTTTGAATCCTCATGAGTGGGATTAGTGCCCTTATAAAAGAGACCCAGGAGAGCTAGCTGGCCCCTTCTGCCATGTGAAGTCACAGCGAACAGACAGCTGGCCATCTAGGAAGCTGGTCCTGATCAGACAGCGAATCTGCCAGGAACTTATCTTGGATTCCAGAACCGTGAGAAATAAATTTCTGTCGTTTATAAGCTACCCAGTGCATGGTAGTTCGGTTAAAGCAGGCCGAATGGAGTAAGACAGGTACTATCATGATCTTCCTCTGCAGGAGAAGCTGAGGGAGGGCTCAGGGACTCAGGGTAAAACCACATAAGTTCAGATTTTGACTCTGTTGGGCCATGAGATTCTGGTGGGTTCCTGGGAAGTGCGGGCAGTTTCTGGAGTGGAGCCACCAGACCTGGATTCAGATCCTCATTTTCCTCATTATTAAGTGTGAGATTCTTAACTTTTAGAAGCTTGCTTTGTTGAGTAGAAATAAATTGTGCCTGTGTAGAAATGTAGAAAACATCAAGTGTGTAGTAGAATGCCTGGACCCTGGTGTGTGCATAGTAAAGGATATTTTACTATTAGTAGTAGCTACTATTAATAAAGGGCATTTATTATTAATGTTATTGCTGCTAGGCATATATATATGTATATGTATTTATTTATTTTAGAGAGTGAAAAGGAGAGAGAGAAACACCAATTCATTTCCCTTGTTTATGCATCGATTCATCAATTGATTCTTGTATGCACTCTGACCAGGGATCGAACCTGCAACCTTGGTGTATGGCAATGATGCTCTAACCAACTGAACTACCTGGCCAGGGTGCTACAGAGGCTTTTAAAACTTTCTTAAATCTCCGAATTCCCATGAACTCATCTTGTTCCAACGGAGAACCTTTTTGAGACTGGGTTTCTCGGTATCCTCCAACTTGAACTGACATCACCTGAATGGAATTTCCCCTAATTCCCTCTGATATTTCTAGAAGGATATCTGACCCATGTCACAAGTTTTGACCTCATTGTCACTTTCATAGATTGCTCCATTACGACTACTGAAACCGAGTACAGTGAGCATACCCTGCATGAGAGTGATGTTGGCAACTTTGTAAGAAGAAAGTGTAATTCACATTACTGCTAATCTAGTGTCAGGACAAAGTTCCTTTTAAAAAAGAAATTATTATCTTCCTTTGATCTCCATTATTTGAGATCTCAGGCCTTGAGAGAGGCAGATATACACAAAAGAGATAAGGATTGGAAAGTGAGCCCTTTTCCTTTATGAAAGCTGAATGAATTGAACAGGGCTTCAGAATTCAAAACAGCTGCATGTAGTTCTTGGACCTTAGTTTTAACCCACAGCCAAGCAAACTTCATTCAGGCAGATGAGGACACAGATATTTCTGGGCACCTGTTGTCTTCTAGACTAGCATATGAACCTTCTGGTGTGCCTGGCCTTGACCCCATGCTGAATCTGAGGCCACAAGGATTTTAGATCACAGCTCAGGACAGTCTGGCCCTTCGTCAACATCTGTGACCTGTGGCCAGCCTGGGCAGTGCTGGTTACCAGGAACCCTCTGAGGCTTCTGGACAAACAACTTCTCTCCAGTTTGAGGTCAGCGGTCCAGGAGTGAAAGAGACTGGGATGGACTTAGTTAACCTCAAGCTTGATGTGTGTAAGCAGTGTGGTGAGGCTTCCAGCAACACGTAAGCTCTCGGTAAATGTTAGCTATTTTTGTGGGTGGTAGTGTTAGATGTCCTCCTTACATTAAGTCAAAATCTGCCTCCCCGTACATTTTACCCTGTGTTCCTTGACAATACAGTATACCTAATGTCTTTTACGTGACAGCTCATTAGGTAGTTAAATACAGTTGTTTCATCTTGACTTTTTCTTGGGGTCCTACCCTCTGAAGAGCCAAGACCCAAGCCCTCCCTTGCCAGACTTCATCACCCATGAGATTCAGTGCAGGTTGTATTGGGGGCCTAGAAAGTATTAAAGTTCAGACTGCAGGACGGCTTCTTGGGGTTTTCATAAAGGGATCAGGTAAATGTTGACCTGGGAGGCCTTGAGCACTGAGATTTCATGATCCCTGTGGGTCCCAAGGGGGAAAACTGGTTTTTATTCCTTTGGGCCAGGCACTGTGCTCCACACTGGGCGACGCACTCAGTCTCACGTGGTGCTGAGCTGGAGGGCAGCCTGACGCTGCTGCCTGGCTCGATTTTGCTCAGTTGCTCTGGTGGCTCCACAGATCGCTGTGCTGTGGGTCACAGGGCTTGAGCATGGTTGAGGATGTTACCCTTTACACTTCCCCAACTGCCTGTGTTTGATGAAAAACGTCTAAAGCGATGCTATACATTTAGGGAAGGAAGGTAGTATTATCAGTTTGGCTAAGGAAACGTCATGTCCTTCTACTTTTTAAGGAAGGCTCGTACTATGAGGAACTGGCGGAAATGTGATTTATTCTCTGGGGTAACCACATAATATTCCATCCACGCTTTCAGAAGAGTGGTGGGGGTACCACAGGAGCCCCGGTAGTATGCTGGCATTGGCTCCCACAGGCTCTGGGAGCTGGTCGTATGCATTACTTTCCAACTCTGCAGTCAGTGTCCATGTGTTTGTAGCTTCAAACTGGCCATAGTGGGTGTGTTTATGCAATGAAAATTGGCAAATGCTGAAAATTAGGGCTTTATTTTCAGAGAGCCAGTTGTTAAGCATTTACCAGTACACCACTGACTGGGATTCAGGTCGCATGTCACTCAGAGAAAAGTCCCAGAGAGCATCGGTAATACAGACTGAATTATTGAAGCATGGGAGGCAGAGAATGGGAGGAAAGGTCAGCATGTCCTCTGCTAAGTAGGACAATGCCAGAAGACAGGTTAGATGAGGGAGCCTCATTCTCAGGAAAGACAGCATTCTATAAAGGTTTGAGGGCCCACTAGGGTGCAAGGGTAGACTTTAGAATCATATTATTATCTGCCTCCCTTTCTCCCTCTTCGGTTCCTACCTCAAATACAGCTGGGCCCAGTGCTGAATTGCCCAGTAAGTAGAATGAGCAGGTGTTAAGTGTACCAGCACTTACACTTACTGTACGTAGCACTTGCTGTACGTAGCAGGGACCAAGGAAAGAAGAAGAAAGGAATATACTACACGTCTGTCTTCATGATATATATGTGTATATACATGCAGCAACGTATTAATCATAGGAAATTCATAACTTTGAACTTCTTTATCCTTATCTCATGAGTCCCTATTTTTATTTTAAATGACTTGGGTTATTTTGAGGTCCACATTTATTACTTAGGGATTGGGGAACGCCACATTTTTTTCCTTTAACTAGTTGTAAATCTGGCCCCAGTTGAGACGGGCACCGTTCCAGTGTCCGCGTTGCTGCTGAAATGTCAGGGTGCCGTTGCCAGAATATCTTCACTGCGGGTTTCTGGGTAGGACAGGCAGGCTGAAGTTTGTGCCAGCCAAAGAGGGAAGGAGCCCGGCAGGTTTGGTCCCACGCACAGGAGCTGTGAGGCGGAGCAGGGACTTCCCCTGCACACCGTTGGCATTTGAGTCCAAAGGTAAACTCATTGTGCTCCCTTTGTCCTCTCACTGCCCCGAGTGAATATGAGGAGAGTGTTGAAATTTAAAAGCAATCTTTTTATTTAGGAAAGTTTCAGAAGTTATAAAAAACCACGGTGTAGAGTATAGATCACTGCTAATTACTCATCACTCAGCTTCTATCATTATCACTCATGTTCAGTCTTCCTTTATCTTTGACACGGGACCCTTCCCCTCCCAAACCGATGATATTGAAGCAAACCTCAGATATCATATCATTTCAGTGGTAAATGTTTTCATATGTATTTCTAAAAGAACTCTTTTTTTAAAATAATTTTTATTTATTCATTTATTTTTATTGTTGTTCAAGTACAGTTTTCTGCCTTTCCCCCCGACCCCAGCTCAACCCCCCAGCCCTCCCGACCTCCCTCCCATTTCCACCGCCCCATGTTATTGTCCGTGTGTCCTTTATAATTGTTCCTGCAAAACCTTCATCCTTTTCCCCTATAACTCCCTCCCCTCTCCCCTCTGGCCACTGTCAGCCTGTTCTCAATTTCAGTGTCTTTAGCTGTATTTTGCTTGTTTGTTTGTTTTATTGATTAAGTTCCTGTTAATTGTGGATCATATGGTATTTGTCTTTCACCACCTGGCTTATTTCACTTAGCATAATGCTGTCCAGTTCCATCCATGCTGTTGCATAGGGTAGGAGCTCCTTCTTTCTTTCTGCTGCAGAGAATTCCGTTGTGTAAATGTACCATAGTTTTTTGATCCATTCATTTACTGATGGGCACTTAGGTTGCTTCCAGCACTTGGCTATTGTAAATTGTGCTGCTATGAACATTTGGGTGTATAGGTTCTTTTGGATTGGTATTTCAGGGTTCTTAGGATATAATCCTGGCAGTGGAATTGCTGGGTCAAAAGGCAGTTCCATTTTTAGTTTTCTGAGAAAATTCCATACTGTTTTCCATAGTGGCTGTACCAGTCTGCAATCCCACCAACAGTGTACTAGGGTTCCCTTTTCTCCATATCCTCTCCAACACTTGTTTGTTGCTTTGTTTATGATGGCCATTCTGACCGGTGTGAAGTGGTATCTCATTGTGGTTTTAATTTACATCTCTCTGATGGCTAGCGATACTGAGCATCTTTTCATGTGTCTCTGAACCCTCTGTATGTCCTCCTTGGAGAAGAGTCTGTTCAAGTCCTAAAAGAACCCTTTTAAAGAACATAACCGTAATCTGCTACTTGCTGAAGAAGTGAACAATGTTTTGTATCCAGTTGAGAGACCATAGCATTTTATGATGCACAATTAGATAATAAATTCATTCTCTAAACACAGTTCACGTTATTACATTGTTTGTTGATAGATATAGATGATAATCTGATACTGGGTTGTTTCTGAGGATTCATTTGTTTCTCAGTACCTGTTAGCATTTTGTTTATTATCAATTTTTAACCATTTCTTCATGGTCTGAGATTTGAAACCTCATTCTTGGAATGATATAGTCCTGTGCCAAAAAAGGTGCTTTGGGATCACCCGAAAATCACTGGGCTAGAAGGGATCAGTATCTCCTCTGTAGTTTTTGTTTTGAGATGGACAGATTAGGAATAATATTAAAAGAATTCTGCTCTTCTCCTTTCCCCAAAGACCTTAGTGTGGACAGGAGTCACTGGTGTGAGCAGGCAAGCTAACACTTAGGGCTGCCTGGGTGCAGGCCCTGGAGGCTGGCCCTGCTGGTCCAGGGTGGAACCTGGAAGGAAGACAAAGACCTGAGTCTGTTTAGTGTCACTCTCGTTCGTCAGGCATTCCTGGGGATCAGACCGATGAAACGTCATGGAATTCTCACCTAGATAACTGCCAGACCTGGTTTACTTTGATTAGTTTCATGACTTTTTCAGTTTTATGCAAAATGGGCTTCACATGTGTTTTATACACCCCTGCCTTCTGTGACAGAATAATGAGCATCATTTAATATTTTCTAGTAACACAGGGACTGATACCAGTTTTTATACCAGGTTGTATAAGTCATGGTGGACAAAATGTTCGGGTTTGCTCTTTCATTTTTCTGTCAGTGGGTATTTGTTATGTACCAGCTATGTAAAGGATGGAACTTTTAAGGGGTCCAAGTAATTCATTCAAAATTCTTTTCTAAAAATAATTTTGTCTACTTAAAAGCTATAATTAAAAAGCCTGTGGGAGACCACCTAACTACTGTTTGGGTGGGTTCCGTAATCTCTCTGAGTCTTAGTTTCTTCAGCTGTAAAATGAGCATAACATTAGTGCTTACCTGCCTCATTGGGATATGAGAATTAAATTAAATATTGAATGGGAAGCTTTTAGCACAGTGCCTGGCATATAGTGAGACCTGAGTGTTAGTTGGTACAGTGCTGCTGCTGGGTTAACACATTATTTATAGACATTGGAATAAACTTCTGAATTCTTATAAACAGACCATTTATTGGTGAGTTCGTAGCACTTCATGAAGTCTTCTAAAAAGTTTGGCCTCTGCGAGTATGTCCATACACCATTGCACAAGCCAGTACACCACTTCGGCTCATGTGTACCAAATTCGATTGATTTTTAGGAGAAGCTTAAGTTTATTTGCTTGGCAAATGTTCTCTCTTTGGCTTGGCTCAGTTACGTAATAACAAGTAAATGGGTAATCTGTCAAGTCCTGGTAATGCTGTTCTTGGATTTTTAATGCTTATCAGGTTTAGATGCTGTGTGTTTGATTTTTACATCTACTATAAGCAAAGCGAGGAGTTGTTAGATAATTTTAGTATTAAGCTTTTTGTGGAACATTTTCAGTAAATCTTTTCAAGCTACTGAGTCAGTTTTGATTCAGAAATCCCTAAGACTGCAAGGAAAGCTGTTAGAAGAACAGCCAGGATTGGCTCCTACTCTGCACAGCAGGCTCCCCCACGTTGCGGAATCCAGACAGATGGGGTGCGGCCGGTTCACGGGCCCATGGCTGTCACGTGGAAGTGACAGTTTTCCAGCCCATTTGTCCATCGAAACAGCATCGTTCTCACTGACTGTACAAGAAATGTGATTTTGAGGGGTAAAATAAACCAATGTAAATAAGATATTGCTTTTTATCTCTTTCATACGTGAGGTCCACAGTTAAGAAGTAATTACTGGTGAAGTAATTATTACTTCACCAATATTCATAAATATTAAGAAGTAATATTGGTGAGTTCATACGTGAGGTCCACCAAACAAAAAAGATGCTAAAGAGTTTGAAAATCTCACTTTAACAACATAAGGACATATGCCCCCAAACTAAATGGTGCAAGATCAATAAAATATTTTAAAATTCATATCTATACGTTTAGGTTTTAATCTCTTCTCAGTTAGATGTTGTATCTAGCTATGCCTTTGATAAAGATTGTTATAGTAAAAAGAAAACCCGTTTATTATTAGTTACAGTGATCATCACTTCTGGCCACTTGTCACCAATAACTCAGAAGGCAGCTGAGAACCTGAGAGGAAGGAGGCACCTCTGAGCGGCCAAAATCAGAGTTGGAAAGTAGATAAAATTGGGTCTGCTTATGCATTTCATACTTGGAATACTTCCTGTGCTCTCTCCGTGTCTTGCTATTCTTATCAAACTCTCAGTTTGACAGACTTGATTTTTCTGGTTTTTCTGAATTCATTGCAGGTTTGGGATAGACAGACCGCAATAATACAAACAGCAGTGAAAAATGAACTGTTAGTCCAATAGCAGGACATAGAAAGCTATACTAAAGACCAAAGAATACTTAAACCATAGCAGCCTGGGAAGCACAGGTTTATGTGGTTCCTGAGAACATCAGCATATGGTAGGCACAATGACTGATTCTTGTATGACCCCGAGTCATCAGAAAGAGCTAAAATCTTCGTTAAGAATATGGAGAAGTAGATCATACATTTTAGAAAGATTCCCTTCAAAAACTATTATGATTTGGCATTTATATTTTATTTTTAAAAGACTTCATTTTTAGAGAGAGGGGAAAGGAGGGAGAAAGAGAGGGAGAAAAACATTGATGTGAGAGAGAAACGTCAATCGGTTGCCTTTCACACGAACCCCGAGCAGAAGACCCAACCCACAGCCCAGCCATGTGCCCTTGACTAGGAATCGAACTGCTGACCTTTCGCTTTGCAGGTCGACACCCAACCAACTGAGCCTCTCTGGTCAGGGCTGGCGTTTATATTTTAAATGTTAAGTTATCTGTGAAAACCAGAGCTGGCACTTATATTTGAAATGTTAAGTTATCTCTGAAAACCAGAGCTTTGTATATGTATAAAATCTGCTTTATTGAGATACAACATTTAAAGTGTACAATTCAATGGTTTTTTAGCATATTGAGTGTAACCATTACCACAGTTCTATTTTTAATTAAAATTGATATACAGTGTTATATTAGTTTTAGGTGTACAAAACACTTATAGAATGTTTATAAGCCTCACAAAGTGATCTCTACCCAAAGACCGGCAACTGTCTATCACCATACATAGTTATTACAATGTTGACTTTATTCCCTATACTACACCTTACAATTTTAGGACTCTTTGCCATCCCCCCAAAAAACTTACTAGCAGCCACTCTCTCTTTCCCCCTAGACTCTCAACCCTAGGCAATCACTAATCTTTCTGTCTCCATGGGTTTACTTATTGTGGACATTTTATATAAGTGGGATAATGTAATATGTGGTCTTTTGTGGTTGGCTCTCTCACTTTGCTTAGTGTTCTTGAGGTTCATTCATGTCTTATGTGTATCAGTATCTTGTTCCTGTTTATTTCCAAATGATATTTCATTGATGGAGAATCACATGTTATTTGTTCATTCATTGGTTGGTAGACATTTGGGTTGCTTCCACTTTTTGGCTGTTATGAGTAATGCCCATGAACACTTGCATACAAGTGCTTGTGTGGACATATGTGTTTATTTCTCTTGGGTGCATACTTAAGAGTAGACTTACTAGATAATAAACTAACTTATGGTCAACCTCTTGCAGAACTTCTAGACTCTTTTCCAAAGTGACTGCACAATTTTTTATTTCCACAAGTGGTGTATGAAGGTTCCAGTTTCTCCATATCCTCACAAACACTTGTTATTTTCCTTTTTTTTATAGATTATGGCCATCTAGAGTTTGAAGTGATATTTCCTTGTGGTTTTGATGTGCATTTCTCTAAAAGGGCTCTTATGTCCTTCCAACACTAACATGCTATGATTTTAAACTTTCTTTGGGTTTGACTGTCATCTCCAGTTTAATTATAAGGTCCTCGAATGGCTAGGAGGTGTCAGGTTTTCCTTTGTTATAGTTACTGTGCTTAAGGAGGAAGCCTGCATAGAGCTGCCGTGTGTAAATATTAAAGGATTGCTTTAATTACGTAGTGTCTGGTACTTGGGCAATGTGAATTTCACTCAGCAGAGTTTTCATTCCTTTCCAGACTTCTTGATGACAGTAAGTCCTTGGAGACTAGAATGTCAGTCCGAGTTCATTGCCACCTCCCAATTCTGCCACAGGACCTTACACTGGTTAGGAACAAAATAAATATCTGTTCAATGAATCGATGGATGCAAAAGCCCACAGTTCTCCGATTACTTGGCGAGGATGTGTCTGACCTCTTTATTTCAGCTTGCATTGCAGGCGAGCAGTTGGCACATCTTTCCTTGGTCCCCACTCAGCTCAGTTTTAGAGATTTTCCAGACATTCGCTGTCAAAGTAAAATAAATGAACAAACCTTGTTGTTCTGCCCTGCAGTGCCGACTGGCGGTGCTGTTCTCCCCAGAGCCTCTTTAATTAACTACTCTCTGGTGCTGAATTGTCAGGAGCATCCCTGAAGTAAGGAAGCACGCTCTGGTGGTTTGTCAAGACAGAAAGCTAAACCTCTTGGTGGTTTAAACTGGGATTTGTGTAAGCAAGTAATGAGATTACCTTCCTGAGCCGCAGCGCAGGGTGTCGGGTAGCTGGAGGAGCCTTTCTGGGTGGAAGCTGTGATCAGCTCTGGTGGCTGCAGTAGTCACGGTGGAGATGGTAGCACAGGAGCACTCGTGTCTCTTGGCATGTTTCTGCATAGTCAAATCTATGAGATCTTCTTTTTAGTCCAGGGACTGTATTTCTGCTGAAGAAGGTGGTATAATTAAAGGTGAGGACCACAGGGAAGGTTGACGTTTACCCTCCCTTGTCCCTAGATTCGGCAGGACAAGCAGCTTCTTAGTGGGGAATAGGGCTGATGACCATTGGTATCTGTATTTGTGTTTTTCCCCCATCTCCGTGGCCTGAGAACATAACTTTGAAATGGGAAGCAAGTTTCATCTGCCTTCCCCTTCCCCTTCCGACCTGGAGCAGAAGTGTAGGGCTTGACTATAGGGACGATAGGGAGAAGATGAACTCAGTGGTCTCCGGAGTGGCCCCCTCTTTCTACTCTGATTTCTTCCATAACGGTGGTAGGGAGACGTCCCAGGACCTTGGGGAAGACACTGTACTCCACTGAGCTGCCCAGGGACTTGAGGAAGGGAATCACGGGAACCTGTGTTTAACCTTATGTATTTGACATTGCCGGTTCCTGTATCCCTAGCTCCATCTTGCCTCTCCTTCCCCCGGGTCCAGATCTGAGGACAGCTCCCTGCAAGAGCATTTCTTTTCCTCTTTCAACTCTTAACCTTAAAAAACAAACAAAAAAAGTAACATAGCTTTTATGTTGATGTTTCTGTCTATATCGTGGTCAATCACATGGTTTTCAAATCTGCCTGCCTGACCTAAATACATGAGTACTGTTGCCAGAGCTAAATACTACTCCTTTTTTCCTCTTCCTCCTTAAATGAATTTTATAGAGAATGAGGAGGAGACAGAGGGAGAGGGAAAGAAATGTTGATTTCTTCTTTCACTTACTTATTGATTCGTTTGTTGATTCTTATAAGTGCCTTGACTGAATATCGAACCCGCAACCTTGGCATATTAGGATGACACTCTAACCAAATGAGCTAGCCAGCCAGGGCCAGACCTAACTTCTTTATGGAGGAATGCCTGGTTACCTTTAAAACGGGAGCCCCTGGGAGAAAGGAGCACAATTACAAAATTTAATTATATGTGGAATGTCTCTAAAGTGATAACCATGGGGTTTAGTCATGGATGGATAATAGCAGTATCATCCATCCAAAAGCTGTGCTTAAAATTTGAAAATCACCTGCAGCACTCATGTAATAAATTGTCCATAAGTAATTTCATTAGCAAGCAATTAGATGTGTTCAGGGCACTCATGGGGATAGGAACGTCTACCAGGTCATTTCCATGGCTTGTCCTTGGCTGCCAGCCCGAGTCCCTCGAAGTCACAAGCAAGGACAGCTCATTCAAATTCCAGTTTCTCACTTGGAAGTTGTGGTCCACCTTAAAGTATTCATTGTGATTCTACTGGAACAGTGGCTTTGAACTTGACCAGTGAGAATTACAGAGGCCCATCAATGAAAACACTTTCTCCAGCCCCACTGTATCAGAGCCTGCAGGCAAGGGTCTGGTAGTCTGGTTTTTATCATGAGGCAAATTTGGGACATAATGCGTGGGTATAGCTACTAGTTTTTAAAATAAATGTAATCAAATTCTTGACTTTAAAATTTAGTCGCACTAAGTACTAAAATAGAAGTTGCTTTTAAGGAACTACAATTGTAAACAAAACATTGAAGGTCCAGTTTAAATTGCAAATGCAAAGTCAACCCTGGCATGGTGTCCTGTGGGTTCTAACCTGGGCTGAGTGTGAAGCAAAATGTGAAATGGGGCAGCTTTCATGGACCCCCTTCCTCCATAAAAAATAAATAAAAATGATATCTTACCACTGTGCTGGTATAAAGATTACTGCATTGATATGATATATAGTACACCATTTTTTTGAGCTGAAAGTTTATATGTATTTTTCCGATTTTACAAGAAATCAAAGTATTTTCATGATTGTTAAAAAAATACTGCAGGCCCTAGGCACTGAGCCAAGTGAGCCCCACAGATAATTTGGGCATGGCAAAGGCGGTGAAATCCAGGCTCAGTTCTGGTGGCTGATGTGATAATATTTCTTGCCTCAGAAGTCCTGAAAGCAATCCTCACTATTCTTTTTCCCTCTCAAATATGAGAATATGATCAGCCCTTTTGTTCCTGCCGTTGTGTGGGTGAGAGGGAGAAAGTTGATCAGAATCTGAGGCTGTATCAGCGGGAGAAGGGCTATTGTCACACAGGGGTGTATGTATGACCTTTCCCACAGTGATCCTTTCCTGAAAACATACCTCTGTCCCTTTAAGTGGGTTTTGAAATGCCAAATTCAACATAGGGGTTTTGCCCTGACAATAGTGAATGCAGGTGGGTCAGTCATGTCTCTTCCTATCCTAAATTCCTACCTGAGAGAGACCTGGTGGTGTTAGCCACCTAGCGAGCTAGACAACTCTGCTCTTGGGTGTCAGGTTTCCTTATCTCTCTCCCTTTCTCTCTCTCAATACAACTTACATATTATTTACTTGATTGAAAGCTTTCTTATGGTATGTACGATGTTTTACATAGTTGATCTCTGCTTTGTTCATGCCAACTTCAGTGAGTTGTATTCGATTTTCTATTCTTGAGACTGCTCAATTACTGCTGTTACCATTGGTTTGTTTTCTTTCAGGGTTAAGGTGGGTACTGTAATATAAAATCTTGTTTTTAATTCCTTCTATGGCACTTTTTCTTTTGATTCTTAGTTTTGCGTAATTATCCCAACAATGGAACCAGCAGCCTAGGGTCACCAAGATAAGGCTCCCACCCCAACATCACTTGATTGTCTGATTCCACCTTTCTCTTCCCAGCACCAAGGGGATGAGGCCAGACCTTCAGCCCATCCTGCTCTTCCTTGTCATGTTTGAGGGCTTGAGCCTAAGGGCTAACATGCTTCCTATAGGTAGGGAGGGTGCTGCCCGGGAAGGGAAGGAGTGTGTGAGGTGGGGGAATACAGGCATGCTCCTTTCCATGGCCAGAGCCATAAATCAGCTATTTGCCCATTGAAGCCAAGTTAAGACAATTCTTTATTTTGCATCATTACAAAGAAATTTTTGATTGAGAATGCTAAAATAACTCTGATTGTGAGGATTAAATGTATTGATTGTAAAGAATTGGGAAGCATCATCAGAAAATCCAGAAGAAGAAAAAAGTCACCCCGATTCGTGATCCAGAGAAGGCTGTTAACGTTTCGGCCTAAAGTTTCTTGTGTTTGTTTTGTTGTGTTTTGATTTTTTTTGTAAATAGCTATTTAATTTTTACACAGAATACCAATCATATGAAGTGTACCATTTAATCACTTGGTCTTCGCACTTAATAATACATAATGAACATTCTCACATCATTAAATGCCATCCTGCAAAACAAATAATCATTTATTTAACCAGCCCTTTATTTTTGGACAATAACTTAGTTTTCTCATTGTTGGTTTCTCATTGAAGGTTTCTTCAGTGATTTTTAAGGTAAATTTTTGAATGCATGCATAATTATTTACTTAGTGTAAGGTGGAACTAATATATCAAAGGGTATAGCAATCTGGAGCTTTTTAATATATGTTTCCAAATCGCCCCATGGAAAGGTTCCAGCAGCGTACATTCCGATCAGTCCTTGGGGTGCCTGTGTCCTTGTACCCTTGCCAGCACTGGGTATTGCCATGTGACTAAATTTAAACTGAAGGAATCTGGTATGCATTAATTTGAAAGAAACTGTGACTCACGTTTCTCCGCACAGAGTATTTAATGTGTAGCAGATTGCTCTCTGTGCAATAATTATGGCTTTCTTTACAGTGTTATGGAAACCCTTTTATTAAATTTTACATTTACCACTTTTTTCAAGGATCTTAAATAGTTCTTAGGTTTTTAACTCTATTTTTAAAAACGCTGTTAAAAATACGGTTTGGGAGGGCTTTGTGTACGTGTTGAGGATGATGGACTAAACAGAACCTCGGTGATTAGTTAGTTCACCCCTCTCACAGCGTCATTAGTGGCTCAATAAAGAAGCTTCCTCACAGTCCCTCCATTTGTTGGGATGTTCTCAGCTGCAGCTGACAGACAAGTCCACTCCCGCCGGCCTTGCAGGATGGGGGCTGTACTGTCTCCCGACTGAGTGGACTCTGATGATACCCGGTGTGCCTGACCTTAGGCAATCGCGTGATCTTTCTGAGCCCTACTTTTTATCTGTAAACAGGGTGTGGGACTCTATGGAAGGTCCATTCCAGTTCTTAAAGTTAAATTTTTCTACGAATATATTAGCAAAGAATTGCATTCTACTATCAACCAAATTTAGGCATGGTGAGGGGAAGGCTAGCCTTCAGAGAGCAAGTTGTTAAAGAAATACAATTCTGTTACACACCTGGACCTAATTGAAGAAAGTTTAAAAAAAAAAACATGTAGAGGTCCTTCAGCAACTCCAACGCGATTATTACTTACATAGTGTAAGTCTATCTCCAAAGTGCTTTAAAAGTCTTTTTTTCTGTTGGTTACACAATCCTCAGGCATCTTTCCCACCTACTACTTTGCCTAACAAATCTATTCACAAAGAGTGGGAAAAGAAATTCTGTCCTGCCACTCCCTATTCACAACATGTTATTATGACAATAAATTTAAGCGTGGTGGCACCTCAGGAGATCTGTTCAGCTTTCTGATGGCAACTTGTTGGTGAGTCACTTCTGTGCCAGAGGAGCTGAGATTGAGCGCTCGGTGCCTAATTTACACACAGGAAGAAATATTAGCGTTAGGGGACTTAGCCTCACCAGTGTTAGGAGACTTAGCCTCACACCTTAAAGCTTTGGGGCTAGTTATCCAACAGGAGGTAGATTTTCTAATGTCAGACTCTTTTAGCTCTTTAAAATGGTTTTGTTTTTGACGGGTAGGAAACCTTTTCGGTGGTGGTTCCTTCCCACCCCCCCCCATCCCCCACCCTCATTTTTGCTATTTAGAGTTCACTTGTAACCTTTGAAATTTACTGCAGGACGCATAAGTCCCCTCAGAGACTATTCTAGTGCTGTGAAAGGTCTTTGAGAAACAGGCTTTGTTTTAAAGCCATCGGCTACCAATAAAAATTTTTATTATTTTCACCACAATATTTGGAATATAGATTCATGTCACGGTTTTAACTACTACCAGACTGCCAGTCCTGGATTGTGTTTAGAGGAATTTTTAGACCGAAATGAATGCAGCAGGACCTACAAACCTTTTTATTAGCGCTCAGCTCCCACATGTTTATCCGCGATACTGGCCGTCCCTGGGTCTGGTGCTACAGGAGAGGGAGGGTTTCAGGGAAAACACCAGCCACATATTTTGATGGAGGGGATGTTAGGGTCACCGCCAGTGACAAATAACCTCCAAATGCCAGTGACTTAAAATAGCAAAGGTTATTTCTC
>PVKM010015062.1:0-28321 GCA_004027735.1 Carollia perspicillata | reverse complement strand
TCGTCCCCTCCCACATAGTCGACCCTTCCCATGTCACTGACCAGTCTTGCAGTCCATTACTTACCTGTTCATCTAAGTACAAGTAAACATAAAGCACTTTTCCACAGACCTTTAAAACTAGATTCATTTTGTAAAAATTTAGCAAAGATCACTAGCCAACAGTTCTACATTCAGCCACTCTCAAGAGCACAGACCTGAGAGCCTTGGTCATACTATTTAATCTCTGCCTCAACTGCTCATCTGTGAAGTGGGTTAACTGTACTCGTCTACTTTTCTCATGAAGTGCTTATGACAGATTACAACACCAAAAAGGAGGTCTTTAAAATGAGAGCGTCAGATGTTCTTTAAAGTGAGCGTGTCAGATACACTGAGTCCTAGGGAATGTGTTGAGTTTTTTCCCTTTGGTGTTGTGAAACCTTACCGTCCATTAGAGTAGGCCACCCCCATTCTGTGGCACATGTGATTCTCGGGGAACCGCAACCTGAGAAAGGCCTGGTGGCTCCGACCGCTGGGTTTAGGACGGACAGACCCCATTCTGATCCGTAACTGATCATGCTCTGACCCGTAGCTGGTGCTTACCCATTGCAAGCACTAAAACGTTTGCCTGTTTGACCATTTTTTTGCAGATCCTTCCAAAACAGGCTACCTGGGTTCATGAGCCTTAAGTTCAACTTCCCCTTCTCTGTCTTCAGCCCTAGCCAGTGACAATAAGACTACAGATCTGGGAGAGATGCAGAGCCCTGCCTGCTGGGAGCTTCCAGCCTCTGGTGCACTGACCCCTGGTTAGTCTTATTGGACCCAGGAAGGAACCTTGTCCACAGGAGATGTTTACAGCTGCCAAAATTAAGCTGAAATTAGGGAAAATGGAAATATGGAACACTGAAGTGAATTATCTGGACCTTATCACTAGTAATTCTAGCACTTAACTGTGCTGGGCATGATGTAAGATGCATAGCAGGCAACTCACTGAATCCTAGCATTTGCATGAGGTAGGTGGTCTTCCCTTTACATATGAGTGTGGTGGAGCGCCTTGCCTCTGTCACACGGCCTTGGGAGGTGAGCAGTCTCAAGGCTCTCTGATTCAAAAGCCCGTCCACCCTTCCTTCACTCTGCATGGGTTCAGTCTCCTGTGTGGTGTTTCCTCAGGGAAACCCGTCCACAGCACTGCAGTTGCGCCTTTCAGGTCCTCGGGTTTAGAGAAAGGCTTTGCCGTTCATTGTCCCTTTTCATCTTCACAGCAATATTGTGAGGTGGGTATGATTATTCCCCATTTTATACCCAAAGAAAGAAGCTCAGAGATGAAAGACTGGCCCAAGAGCACACGACCAAAACGTGAGCAAGCCAGGGTCCCACCTGACCTGTCCAGGACCACAGGTACCAGAATTTCTCAGCCTGCACCCCTTTAAGTAGCATAAATGTTCTTTAATGCTTGATGAAATTCAAAAGTACAGCCTTGAGTCAGCGAAGTGAGGGGACACCATGCTCATCTGTCTTCAGATGAGTACCCTGACCCTAAAAGATGCTAATGCCCCACACCCACCCCATTGCTGCATGCCAACCCCCGTGAGAATCACTGTCCTCCCTGGAGCGGACATTGGGTCATCGGAAGTCCTAGGAGTTATCAGGGTCATTGATTTGCACAAAGCAGAAATTCAAGCTAGCTTCAAAGGTTTTGAGTTGGGTGTTTGAAAGGATTCAAGCCAAAAATGCAGTCATGCTCCAGCACTGTATCCTTGTCAAGAAGACTGGGGTTTTTACAGTAAGGGTGACCCCCACCTCGTCACCCAGAAATAGTACTACAAGCACATGCAGAAATATCTTGCAAGAAGCACTATTGCTAGGCCAGCCACAGAGGTCATCCCAGACGAATCTAGAAGAGCTGCTCAGGGTGTGTGTGGAGGGCGGGGGGAATGTTGAGGTTTGACAGGAGGCACAAGTGTAGCACAGGTGTGACTGACTGGTGGCTTGCTGCTCTCCCCAGAATTTGTCGGGCAGCATTAGAACAGTCTGCGAAGAGGATGAACTCAGACTGGCCTTTGGGTTTCTGTTACTTAACCTAGAATTCCAACTTTTGAGAAGGTATCCCAGTGCTGATAATCCTAAAGTCTAAGTTTCCTCCTCTGCTAAATGGGTATAATCAGATCTAAGTAGCCCCTCCCACAGGGTGTGTGTGCAGACTGGACAAATAAAAGAGTGTGTGAGAGGCCCTGGCTGGTGTGGCTCAGTGGATGAGTGATGGCCTGCGTGCAAACCAAAGGGTCGCTGGTTGGATGCCCAGTCAGGGCACATGCCTGGGTTGAGGGCCATGTCCTCAGTGGGGGGAGCAGGAGAAGCAACCACACATTGATGTTTCTCTCCCTCTCTTTCTCCTTCCCTTCCCCTGTCTCTAAAAATACATAAATAAAATATTTTTTTTAATTTTAATTGTTGTTCAGGTACAGTTTTCTGTCTTTTACTCCCATCAATAAAATCTTTTAAATAAGAAAAGAAATGAATGAGTACATGAGAGGCACTGAATCAGTCAGTATGTGAACAACTGAGAGCAGCTGTGAAGCCAGTTTGGAAACTCAGAGTGTCATGAACTTGTGAGGGATGAAGGCAGCCTTTCACAGGCCTGGATGAATTGCTCCCGTCTGTGGCCACCCAGCGAATGCAGCAGTGAGGGTGTAAGTGGGGGAAGGTCACACCATGGGGACATGGATAGACGGTCTGAACAACCCCGACAAGGAGTATCTCCCTCTCAGTGTGTGCAGGCTTAACTCAGTATTAAGAGGTTTCCCCACTGTCGAGACAGGGGTCCTGAAATAAGGATAAACAGGAGACCAAGCCGACACAATAGAGTCCCAAAATAGATCTGCACATAGGTAGTCAATTGATTATTGCCGAAGGTACTGAGGTAATTAATTCAATGGGGAAAAGACAGTCTTTTCAAGAAATGGTGCTGGAACACTTTAATATCTGTATGGAAAATAATAAACTTCAACCTTTAACTCAAACTATATACAAAAATGAACATGAAGTGGATCATAGGCCTCAACATAAAAGCTAGACTGCAGAACTTAGAGAAGAAAAATCTCCACAACCTCAGGGTAGGCAAAGATTTCTTAAAACGCGAAAAGCACACAGCATAAGGGGAAATAATGGTAAGTTGAATTTCATAAAAATTAAACACTGCTCTTCAAAGGACACTGTGTTTTGTTTGTTTCTTTGCTTGCTTGCTCTTCAGTGAAAAGACAAGCCAGCCCTGGCTGGTGTGGCTCAGTTGGTTGGGTATCCTCCTGTAAAGCAAAACATTGCTGGTTCAGTCCCCAGTCAGGGCACAGGCCTAGGCTGCAGGTCCGCCCCCTGGTCCGGGCGCATACCAGAGGCAACCAATTGATGTTTCTCCCTCACATCTGTGTTTCTCTCCCTCTCTTCCTCCTTTCCCCTCTCTCTAAAATAATTTAAAAATTGAAAAAAAAAAATTAGCCCTGGCTGGTGTAGCTCTGGATTAAGTGTGGGCCTGTGAACCAAAGAATAACGGTTCGATTCCCAGTCACGGCACATGCCTGGGTTGCAGGCCAGTTCCCAGCAGGGGACGCACGAGAGGCAACCCTACATTGATATTTCTCTCCCTCTCTCCTTCCTTTCCCCTCTAAAGATAAATAAAAGCTTTAAAATTTTTTTTTAATTAAAAAATAAGCTTTTATTTATTTATCTTTAGAGAGGGAGGGAGAGAGAGAGAAAAGGAGGGAGGAAAACATCAATGTGTGGTTGCCTTTCCATGCTCCCCACTGGGGACCTGGCCCACAACTCAGGCATGTGCCCTGACTGGGAATCGAACCAGCAACCCCGTGATTCACGGGTCAGCGCTCAATCCACTGAGCCACACCAGCCAGGGCATTTTGCCAGGGCAAAATAAATAAATAAATAAAGTTCTTAAAAAGACAAAACAGACTTGGAGAAAATACTCAGTATATGTGATACAGACCTGCATCCAGGATACATCAATAATTCTCACAACTCAAAAGAGGACAAACAACCCAAATTTTAAATGAGCAAAATATATGAAAGGCCACTTCACAGAAGATATCTGAACAGCCAATAAACACATATTAAGATGCTCAACATCACTGGTCATCAAGGAAATGCAAATGAAGCCCACAGGCCAAACTGTTGAGGAAAAATCTACCTGACCTATAGGGACAGAAAGCAGCCCATCAGTTGCCTGGGGCCCCGGGTGAGGGAGAGGCTGAGGAGCAGGGAGCGCAGAAGCTGTTTGGCTGATGGACGCGTTTCACACCTTCGTCCTGGTGGTGGTTAAACGCTGTAGAACTTGTCAGAACTAATGAAATTTATGCTTACAGTGAATGTGCAGTATTGTCTGTAAATTATACTTCATAAAGCTGAAGGTCTTTTTAAAGATCACATGTGGTGCACTCTCATTTTTATAGGAAAGCAAAGATTTTTTAAATGAATAAATGTCAAGATATAAGTGTGACTATATAACTATAAAAGTTTGTAAGAATATATACCCAAGTGTAAAAGTCTTTTAAGTCTTAAGAGCTGAGTGTGATTATCAGTATGGATTAAATGTTTCTTTTGTTTGTTTGTAGTTGTTTTTACATTCCAGTAGTTGAATTTCTCACAAGAAAAAAAAAATTGAACATAAAAGGAAGTATAAAGTAATCCTGTTGGTTACATACATTTTTACAACAAACGTAGTTTTGGACATTTGTGTTTCTAGCTCTTGCCACATTTGTTTGGGATGTATAGTTTGTTCTAATTAATATATTTAGATTACTCCAAATTTTTGGTACTACAGAAGCCTAGATGAAAAATAATTGACTTTAAATTCTAAAAGCAAATATTTAACATTTTTTAAAAAACCATACAAAAGCCCTGGCTGCCACCAGCTGGCAAACCTAAGGGTCACCACTTCAATTCCCAGTCTATGGCACATGCTAGGGCCCTGTACCCAGTAGGGCGTGTGTGCAAAGCAACCACACATTGATGTTTTTCTCCTCTTTCTCCTTCCCTTCCCCTCTCTAAAAATAAATAAATAAAACATAAAAAATAAGAAAATAAGTAGACATATGGAAAGGTTGCAAATTGCCTAGCAATACCACAAAAAAATATGTATGTATATGTAGTGATATTTTAAAAATCACTGATGATGTTTATTTTCAAACCAAATTGCCATGTTGATCAGCTTGTTCTCAGGTAAATGGTATGCCCTTTGCATTGTAGAACCCAGAAACCTGACTTAATACTTCAATTCAATAGAGTAAATACAATATCATATGTCAGGGTATATGTACCATTAATTAAACTTTTTCACAAGGTAACTGCATTAGTCAGGACTCTTGGTTGCAAGCTAGAGCTGGGTTTCTGACTAATACAGTTTATCACTGTTAAAGGTTAAAAGACAGAGGAAGAAAATGCTTTGGAAGCTACAGGAATAGACCGTGTCATTCAAGGAAAAGCTGCACCACAACCGAGCCAGGGAAGTGCAGGGATTGGTGAGACTTGAGGTTCGAATGGAACCAGGGGTGCAAAAGCCACCAGAACAGCATGTTTTTAAAATATAAGAGTTCCCCTGGCTGGCGTAGCTCAGTGGATTGAGGATCGAGGTTCGATTCCCAGTCAGGGCACACGCCTGGGTTGCAGGCCAGCTCCCAGCAGGGGACACACAAGAGGCAACCATACATTGATGATATTTCTCTCCCTACCCCTTCCCCTCTAAAGATAAATAAATAAAATCTTTAAAAAATATAAAAATAAAAATACAAGTTCACTTTATACACCAGTATCATCCACTTGCCAGGAACATGACCTCCAATAGCAACCAAGACCTCCACCCTGCTGTTTGTAAGAGGAACCAGCCCTCTTTCTCAGAGATGGAAAAGGCATCAGTGAAGATTCAGACGTTTCTTCTTAAATGAATGAAGCAAGCCAAGGGGTGGGGTACTGTGGCTCCATCAACCGTGGCCAGGATCCAGGATCACCTGGAGCTGGGGGCAAGGAGCCCGAGGTGCACAGGGGAGGGAAAAGGAAGCAGTCCCCAGAAGAAGGTGAGTTAGGTAGATGCAATATGTGTCCTCTCCGGCATTCAAAGTAGAGGTTCCTTAAAAACGTACACCCAAGGGGCCCTGGCAGACGAGCTTTCCCTTCTCACACACCTTTTGCCCCTCGCTTCCCCTTCTGCATTAATTCTGGCTGTATCTCTCCAGGACCTGCCGTGGGCAATTGACTGGGTCTAAAGAGATGAAACGGCTAACAGTTTAATGCTCTTTGACTTGTACAATTCTACATTGCTTGGTATTAATATCCCCAGATCTTTTTGTTTACATTTGAATAATCATGTTTCATCTATGTTTTAATTTTGAGTATTTCTTTTGGGGGGGTTGTCTAATTAATAAGCAGAGAAACTTTGGATTTAGGGTTTTTTTCTCACATGTATGAATATTGGCCATTAATGCTTTATTAGATATTAATAAAGATTACTGGGGTTGCTCTTACACCTTTGTATAGATAGATAGATAGATAGATAGATAGATAGATAGATAGATAAATAGATATCTTTTCTACATACCTTCCTTTTTTGTTAAAAAAGACACTTTCTCTTCCCTCTTTATTCTTTTGGTTTGCACTAATGTATGCTATTATCCCATTGTTTCAATATAAATAACTTCACCCTGGTCACTGGCTGTTGGCTGGGCATTCCCAGTCAGGCACATGCCCGGGTTGCGGGTTCTGTCCCTGGGAGATGCATACGAGAGACAACCAATTGATATTTCTCTCCCTCTCTTTCGCCTTCCCTTCCCCTCTCTCTCTAAAAATAAATTTAAAATTTAAAAAAAATGTATATAAATAACTTATTTTCAAATACTTTAATCTTTTGGCTTCAATTTAGAGAATGTATTTGCTGCAATTTTTTAGACTTATTTCAATATGATCAACTGGCCCACTGCTTCCTACAAGTTCTTAGCTGCCCTTTGCAAGTTCCTGCTTTAGAATCATTGTCCTCTTCACAAGGGACATACCTCTGAGCAACATTTTTTTCACAAAGAATGTATGCATTTGCATAATTTCACCCCCTGCCTTTGCATACAAATAGCATGATTGTATCGTATATGTATCATTCTTGAATCCTATGTTTTTCTTTTGAAGCTTTGCAAATGTCGTGTGTTGTGCATCACCTTCTAGAGCAGCTTTTCTGATAGTATGTTCTGGCAAATAAGCTGTAAAAGATGCTTTAGGAAAAAGGCTTCTGTGGTCAGGTAAGTACAGGAAATGTTCCATACAACCAGAAACGGACCAGGCCCAGCAGTGTGGGGAAGGCCATGCGTGAGACATTCCGTGGTAATGAAGATGCTTTCATTTTACTTCCTGTGTATCCGAGCTATTTGGCCACAATAATGTTGAAAGAAAGCAAATGATCAATAATACGGTAAGAGTGAGCATTCACCGAGCGTTTATATAAGACAGGCATTCTTCTGCAACTTATTCTTTTCTATCAACTCATTGGACCCTCACGCCAGCTCAGTGTGATTGACAAAAGTTTTCAGCCCATGTTAACACATGAGAAAACCGAAACACAAAGACCTTCAGAGAATAATAAGCTGGAAAACAGCGACTTCAAGTCTGAGGAGTTGGCTCCACAGGACTCACAGCCTCACAAGGTGGCAGGTAACGGCAACTTCTGTGCCTTTCCCAAGAATGAAAAACATAACAAGACGTCTCATTGCACCAGAAAGAAAGGGGAACTTTCCACCCAACAGGTCCCTGTAACAGAATCCGCCACGGAATTGTGGCCGAGGCACTCTGGGGGGTCACCGGATCATCGCCAGCGTGAGTGCTCAAACCCCGCCACTGGCCGACATCCAGGACCCGTCACTGAAGGCTCATCACCCCGTCAATGCAGCCTCCTGGGCTGACAGGCAAAAAAAAATCCAAATATTCATCGCACATCTGTGCTGGGCAGATTATACATTAGCAATTCAAATCTGGCCTGTGTGCGGGCAGTTCCTGAAAATGCGTCTGTTTGGGTGAGATGCCTCGTTGTCTGGGACGGATAATAAGGCAACTCGGTCCAATCTTGAAGAACAATCAACCCATCTTTCGAAGGTGACTGGCTGTGTGTGTTCTTGCCCTGGCAGCGTTGGAACAATGGCCCCATAATGCACTCGACTCAGCTGGCAATGAAGTCCCATCCTGATTAGTAGCCCTGGCTGATGTCAATCACCACGAGGTGCACCATTGTCCTCTGGTCCCCAACACAGTTTATTTACAGGAAAACAAAGGCTTTGGGGAGCTATGGCTGCTTCCCAGAGATTGCAAAATAGATTGAGCTGTCAAGCACACAAAGTAGATGAAGATTAATGAGTTGTGCGGACAATAAATATGAGGAGATGACCATGAATATGCTAATGGGCATTATCCATATACGCCGTAATTGCTACCAAAATTAAAAGGTGGCATGAAGGAGATGGGTCATGAGGTGACAGGGAGATAATCTTGGATGCTCGAGGCGCTCACCCCAGATAAGACCCTCTACAGGTTTCCTTTCCCCGATTAAACCATCCCGAAGCATCATTGTCCACAAGCCGTCTGAATAGGCTCCTTTTAAACAGGGATGTAAGGGGTCCGGTGGGGGCGGGGTGGAGCTGGAAAAGTTACTTTAGGGAAAGGTGTAATTAGAATAAGAAAGGTGCTTATCAAAGGCGAGAAGTGATCAGCTGTCAGGTTGCCTCCTCATCCCCAGGGACAGAACTGATGACGGATGTCACTTCAAACTTCAGGCCCCTTCCCACCCCAGAGCCACAGGGATCATCATAACTACGAGAATGTAATTTAGATCACCTGCGGGGAGGAGTGAGTGATGTTTTTCAAAGTATTCTAATACTCTGATGATTTTTTTAAAAAGATGAACATCATAGAGCAATTTGAAGAGAATAATGTTTAAAAGGAGAAGGACATGTTGTCTCCGTGGATGATTCCGTTTGGGAAAACCTGTGTCCTGTGGGATCCTGGCATGGCTGTGGCACGGCTGGGTCCCACCCAGGCTTGCAGCCTGTCGTCCTCCGACCCCGTCGGCCCCATTTTTCCCATCCACCCTCATGTCTGTGGGTGGCGGTTAAGTGAGCATGGTGACACTCTGAAGTAGTGCTGGAAAGCCACGCGCACCAGAGAGAGAAAGGATTTCTCGTTTCATAGTTTCTCTCCTCGGGAGGACCTGGGGACTTGGGCCTCATCACCCCCCAGGTGTGAGGACTCCCCTTTGCTCCTTCAGGACGGAGACCAAACACAGACTCCTGGCCTCCACCCGGTGAAGGGAAGCAGGATGAAGCCAGGGTTTCAGAAAGAGGGTGGAAGGGTGACAAAGAGGCAGGGCAGCGGGAACAAGAAGGTGTCGCAGAGACTGCCTGAGGCTGACTCTACATGGGCTGAAACCCACCTAACGGGAAAAGAAGAATTTGGTCTAAATCTATGAAACGACCCCGCAGAAAGGAAGAAAACGGTGCCGCCCTAAGTAATTGTGCAAATTAGTGTCCGTCAAACTAAAGGCAAGGGAATGGCACGTAACACTTTATTCTAGCTGACAAGTGGTTTCCCACGGGGCTGAGGGCTCACCATTCTGAAGCCACTCCGCATGTATACCGGAACTGAACGATTAAGTGTGCACGGAGAGCAGACAGCAGAAGGCAGCGTTCTCATTGTTGGAGTGGGAGTTCACAGGTGAGAAAGGGGGTGAGGCTCCCAGAGATCAGTGTGGGAGTGGATTAAGTCGGAGATAGCAGTACCAATCCATGTTGAACTTAATACAAACATGGATGGTCTCCCACAGAAACAATTATAGCCATGTGTATACCCATACCCACAGATTAGTGCACACACATATTTCCTCGCCTTGCTGGCTGGCAGGGCCTAGAAAAGGGCAACACCATCTCAGGAGCAGCAAGCACACCCAGCACCCAAATCCTGGTTTCTAATACTACGCTCCAATGAAAGGAACCAGGGCTTCCTAGGGAAATGGCTGCTTCTAGGATGGCAGAGGAAAGACTCAAGAAACCAATCCTGAGAGCACCTCAACCTTGGATTTCCAGCCACTGGGACTGCGAGACAGTAAGTGTCTGCCATTTAAGTCCCCGGGTCTGTGGCACTTCGTTACGGCATCCAGAGCTGACTAATGCAACAGGTTTCTGGGGAGTTATTCTTTAGGCGCTTGTCGTGGTGTCCGTGGGAATCCATGGAATCCGTGAGGAAATTCATCAGCATTCGGAAACCACCTGCGGTGAGCGGGGCCCATTTCTGGCTCAGGTGTCGGAGTCACTCACCTGGTGGTGGCTGTGCGTGGCGGAAGATGCAGGGGAAGAGGGCAGAGTCCCAGCTTTGCAATCAGCCAACTCAGACTTCGAGTCTCTGCTCTGCCACCTTCTAGGTGGAGACGTTGGGCAAGGCGACATTGCTGAGCCTCGGTTGTTCGTGCTTCTCTTCTGCTGTCACACACCAGCTCTACGGAGCACGTTCCACTCCGCACCTGTGGATGCATCCGTGAGCCCACCGGACCGTGTCCTCCTCACTCATCTCTGGACCCTTGCTCAGCACACAGCAAGCACTCAGAGATGTTTGGATGCCTGTGTGCATGGGGACAGTGACAGTTATGTGCCTTATTGAGTGCCCTCAGGTAATACGAATTGCTCATTTAAAAAACTGTTGTGAACTTGAAGCCAAAAAGATATGGATGCAAACCCTTCTCCACTACTTAGCAGGGTGACCCTTAAGAAAACTGTAAAGTCTCAGTTTTCTTTTGTAAAAGTGGGGTGGGTACAGAAGCAGACACTATTAAATGGCTGCCCAATGGACATTCCCAACTCCCTTCTTTCTTCTCATCATGGCAGAGGCTAAAAAAGCAAAACACTCAGTTTCCCAGCCTGCTTTGCAGTAGTAGTGGCCACACAACTCCTCTTAGGCCAAGGAGTTGAGAGGGGTAAGTTTGCAGGTGAGCTCTTTGGAAAGCCATCTTTACCCTAAAGATAAGCACAGAAAAAGAAAGGCTCTCACCACCCAGCCCCTGTCCTGCTTCCTGCCTCTGAACAGAGACCCAGGAACCAATAGCCATCTTGTCATCACAAAGGAGTAAGTCCAAGGAGGGACTGCAGAGTAGAAGGCTGGATCCCTGATGCAACCATCAAACAGATGCATCAGAACAGCAGCACCCTCCTGCAGAAATCCTGTTAAGGAAAGGGTGAAGGTCCTAGTGGTTCATACCACTGTGGGTTGGGCTTCTTGTTACTTGCAGCCTAGAGCATCGTAACCAATCAACTTGCCTCATACAGTTCCTGTGAGAACTGACTAGAACCCTCCATGTGCCTGGCGTGCGGTGAGCACTCAATGAGTGGGCATTCACTGTTCTGATTGTGGGTGATAGCTCTGTTGTTAGGGAGCTCAGGGCAGTTAAGAAGACAGAGGGAGGGGGTGAGGAGGAAGAGGTGAGGGAGGGAAGAGGAGAGGGAAGAGGGAGGGCACAGAGGACGCAGTGGGGAGGTGGACAAGTGCAGAACTGCAGAAGAGGGGGAATGGAAGAGGAAGGAAGAGAGAAAGAGAGAGGGTGGGGAGAGAAGAAGGAAAGGAGGGAAGAAGACAGAGAAGGGGAGCCCTACTAATAACTGAAGCAGAAAGATAAAATAATCACAGTAAGAGAACTCAAAGAGTCTGAAGTTGATTGAAAGGAAGTAAAGAACAGTACTGTTTCCTGTGCACCTGGATTTCTGGACTGCGACCCGTCACCACTGTATTGCTCTGCAGAATTTCTGTGAACATGTAACTCTATGATAAATGGGAAAGGACCCCGTGCAAGGTAGACACTTAGTAAATGTTTGCTGAGTCAAATGGTTCCAGTTTGAAACTGGCAGCGGCAGAAGGAAGGGTCCAGAGGACCTGATTGGTTGCAGCCCATTTCCTCCTACCTGCGTGAATATGGCCAATGAGATGAGAGCCTGGGCTCTACCTGTGGGAAGGAGGATCCCCAAGGGGCCAGCTCTCCTTACAAGAGGTGGTACTTGTTGTCACTTAAGGAGAAGGAGCAGGGCAAGGCCTGCAGAGCCTGGTGGCTCGCTGTCGAAAGGACTCTGCAGGGCAAGGGAGCACCGTGTGAGGAACGGAGGTGCCACGGCCGCACTGGTCCGAGGTGAATAAACAACAACACCCACCAAAGCAGAGCGGACTGACGCAAACCGGCTTTGAAATGTCCGCGTGGGAGGCATTGGAATACAGACAGTATTAGACAGCATGGACTTCTTATTAATTTTCTTAGTAATCACAGTATATGGTGATGTCAGAGTGTGTTCTTGTTCTTGGGAGGTTTATGCTGAGATGACGGGGGTGCAGAGTCACGGCTGGAAAATCCTTTCACGTGGTTTTGCAGGATAATTTTAAAAGAAATGGAAAGCAAATAAAGCAGGTATGGGAACATGTTAAAGTACATAATAAACTTATTAAAATCGGTGAGCTCGATTTATTCGTTTTTGTGTTTCCTTTCAACCACTCACTACCCCTCACCCACACCCATTCCCTAGTCTGCCAGGCACCTGGGGACATTCAATATATTTGGCGAATTAACATTAAAAAATAAAATTCACTTCGGCTAACATCTGCGTAACTAAGTAAAGATGTGGCTTCCAGCCATCCTCAAAGAACTACCCCCCGACTAATTGCTTTCTTAAGTAAACATAACCTGCTCAAAACCACCGTTGAACGTAGATTTTTCCTCCCAGCGTCCAGGAGCAAGCAAGAGCCTATCGGTCCTGTCCCAGGATGCTCCAGCCCGAACTCCCATCCTCAGAAGATCGGACCCCACACCCCGCAGCCTGCAGCCCGCACCCCCTGCCCCAGGGCTGTATTCCTACTGTCCCCTCCCCCCACTCAGAGTCCCTCCCTCGTCAACACCTTGGTAGCAAACCATGTGGCCAAAGGCAATTTGATGGAAAACAGTACAGACGTTGTCCATTTCTAAAACCATTTTAAAAGAACTGGCAATGGAAACCATTCCTTTGCAACTAGCTTGTAAAAAATAATGAAAACATTAACCAAGAAGCAATGAACTCTAGCTCACTGTTTAAAAACGAATTAGACAGTTTTTCTTTTTATCCTCACCCAAGGACATTTCTTCATTGCTTTTAGAGAAAGAGGAAGGGAGAGAGAAAGAGAAACATCCCCATGAGAGAGAAACACCGACCAGCTGCCCGCTCTCTCAGGCTGGGGAACCAAGTCGGCGCAGCCCAGGCACGTGCCCTGACCACGACTCGAACCGCTGCGGGGTGACGCTCCAACCAACTGAGCCATGCCGGCCGTGGCCCAATTAGACACTTTAAAAAGCACTTTTCTTATTCCAAGGGAAATTTTGTCCATTGGAGAAAAACCAGAAAATGAGGACATGAGAAATGAAGTCTTCCTCCCCCCTGAGAATACTGCCATATCGTTGTAGGTCCTTTTGCAGTAAGCAATAGTAACAATAATTAAAAGTAACAGACATTACCATTCAGTGGGCGCTTACTCTGTACCAGGCACGCTGTAGCCCTCACAGCAAGAACGTAAGATACAGAGGAAGAAACTGGGGCTCAGGGAGGGCACGGCCTGGGCCCAGGACCACACAGCTGGTGAGTGTCAAACAGAGTCAGGCCCCCAGGTCTGTGTACCCCCAAAGCCCAAATGTATAGCCATGGCTCTATACTCCTTCCATAAGTTTCTGTCGTTTTTTACAAAATCAAGAGTCTGACACACAGTCCCCTAGTGTTGTAGCATTATATTGCTTTCAGCTGGTGTTCATTTTCTACTGTCGCTGAACAAATGACCACAAAATTCGTGGCTTAAAACAGCACATGCTTACGCTCCAGGACCACGTCCTCACCATTGCAGGGCATCCTGGGTTGGGGTCTCCCTAGACCCCAAGATGGGGGTGGCTGGTCCCATCTTGTCTGGGGGTGTCAGGCTGATAACTGAAGACCTTCCCTGGTCTGAGATCCCAAAGGCCTGAATGTTGCAGCTTCCCTGTGCTGATCTCCAACCTACACAAACCCCATAGTTCTCCCAGAGCAGCTTTGTCCCCCACCAGCATGCAAGAGACCTAGATCTGTGTGCAAGAATCAGACAGGCACCCAGGAGCGCTCGCTCTGCCTGCGTCTCTAGCCCGCTCGTCTGCCTGGTGCTGCCCCACCTCTTCCGTGCCACAGGAGACGTGGCGCCATGCCGAAGGTGGATTCTCCGAGAGGCGTTAATAGTCTTTAATTCCTCCAAACTTAGTAAGTGGCTTCCTCTACTTACAGTTCCTCTCTGAGGTTGAACCCCAAAGTGGGATGGTGTATTTGTCAGCTACTGCCACACTGATGCTGCGTAACAAACCACCTCAAAATTCTGTGCTTCCCAACAACAAGCATCTACTTTTTTCACTTCCAGTTCTGTGCTTTGGCTGAGGCGGCTCTGCTTCCGCTGAAGGGCAGCTGGGGTTGGCTCCCAGGTGTGGGTTAGATTCAGATTTGCTCCATGTGACTCCACCTTGTCCTTGGAATGGCAGCAGTCAGAGACACACTCTCCTCTGGAAAATCAAAGCAACACCACAGACCATAAAAAACACAATGCCTCTCAAGACCTTGGCTCTTCCATTCACATCCCACTGGTCTAAACAAGCTCCTTGGTCAAGCTCAACGCCAGTGAGGCAGGAAAGAGATGCTATCATTCTGTGTTCTGTGAGGTGCTGGGGCGGAAGGAGAGACGAAGGTTCAGGGCATATGAGGAATCAGAGGAAGGAGAACCTCTCTTCCCAGGAGCCTTGAGAAGACTTCACAGATGAACTGGCTTTTATCGCCGTGTTTCAAAAATAGCAGTTGTTTACCAATTGGCTCAAAGTGGAGGGACATTCCAGGCAGAAGTTTCAGGTTAAGGGACCAAGAAGTAGAGAGTGTGTGTTGAGTCACAAAAGCCTGGTGTGATTGGAAATGAGCCTGGAGAGGGGGCAGAGTCAAATCTCAAAGAATTTTGGAAGCCAGGCTCTGGACTCTGAGGGCTGGACTTTGTTCCAGAAGCCGGGGAGTTGCGGGGAGTCCATGACGGAGGCCTGACCACTTCTGCACGTGGCTGACAGGCCGGAGGCGAACGTGGGTCTTCTCACCTCGAAAGCAATGCTCTTCCCATGAGGACCCCCCGCCCGACCTGCAGCCACTCGAGGCTCCAAATGCCAGCACGTCCCCCTCTGCCGCTGCCACGATGAGCATCCCCCTACTTCCTCACCTAAATGGGGCGAGGACAAGGGAGGAGAGGCCACCCTCAGTGACCCTGGAAAAAGGAGCTGCTCCACTGCACGTGACCCGCTCACAAACTTTGACGGCTGTAGACATCACTACAATCGCCAGTCTTCCCCATTTATTTTAGTGGGCGACTCGGAATGTTCGGGCCGCATGTAGATTTACGGTCAGAAAACATTAGCTCCTAAACACTGCAACCCCGTCCCCAAATCACCTCTTTACATTCAGATTGTTTCCCCATTCCATCGTCTGCAATCAGAGTTTCCATCACAGACAGGTTTTTACAGGTCAGCCTTCCACCAGGGATTTATTTGTGTTCATAAACAAAAAAGGGATTAATCGCGAACTATTTCTGATTCTTGGTTAACACTCTTCAACATCTTGCATCCCAGGGGACTCTTTGCCCTGTCGCATGAAGATGATATTTCAAGATTTATATCTCCCCAAAGAAGCGAGGAGATCATAAAACCTAATGTATTCCGTGGTTTGGAATGATAATTTGGCACAGAGGTGAGGGAATATTTCACTGTGGATCATTACAACATCCATGTAAGTTGCTAATATACTACTTACTACTTCCCTTTAAATATTCATCCGGCTCCTGTTTATGGGACGGCTGCCATGCCCGGTGTGGGCTATGGGTGGCATGTATATTAGGGACTGGGGACCAGTGAGGACAAAGCAGCAGACAGCTGCCGGACTTGAGGCGGGAGGGATGTGGACGGAGATGGAAGGGAAGAAGCTGTCAGAGGCAAAATGGCCAGTCACGGGCAGAGTGTGGGAGACCAGAGTGGGGAGAGCTTTGGCAAGAAGAAGGGGGACCAGCGGGGTCCGGGGCTGGTGCTGGATGTGGCCACAGAGGTGTCGGTCCTTGAAGACTTGACCAGCGGAGGCACACGCAGAGCCCGCATGCAGAGAGGATGAGGAAGAGGGTAGGAAAGGAGGTATGTGATGCAGGGAAGCTACCGGGATGGAGGGGGATTCAGTTTAACCAACCCTTCCTGTGAATCGCTCTCTGCCTCGATCCTGTGTTTGAGTTGCTTCCGACCGAGTAACAGGGCAGAGAGGCACAGAGCAAAGTGTCTTTTGGGGGGACCTTTGTAAGGGGACCTGGCGGCAAAGATGAAGCAACGTTGAAATCTGTCCCTTGGGAAATGTCTCAGACAGCGTCTCAACATGATAAGGCGTTTAGGGACAGCCTTTGGAACCAGGGTTCAAATCCCAGTACTCCCCTTCCTAACGAGGTGACTTTTGGACCTGGGTCTCTTCTCTGTGCTTCAATTCTGCAATCTGCAAAATGCAGATAATGTGACCCACCTCCTTGGGAATGCAGATTGGTGCAGCCACCGTGGAAAGCAGTATGGAGTTACCTGCAAAAATCATGACCCCGAAATTCCACTTCTGGAAATACACCCAAAGAAACCTGAAACACTAACTTGAAAGGATATGTGCACCCCATGTTCATTGCAGCGTTATTTATAACAGCCAAGATTTGGAAGCAGCCCAAGTGCCCATAAGTAGGTGAGCGGATAAAACAGCTATGGTACATTCACATGATGGAATAGTACTCGGGTTTATTAAAAAAAATAAGAAAATCTTATCTTTCACGACGGCATGGATGGAACTGGAAAACATTATGCTAAATGAAATAAGCCGAATAAGCCAGGTCCTGGCTGGTGTAACACAGTGGATTGAGCGTGAGCTGTGAAACAAAGGGTCACCAGTTCGATTCCCAGTCGGCGCACATGTCTGGGTTGCAGGACAGGTCCCCAAGAGGGAGCACGCAAGAGGCAACCACACACTGCTGTTTCTCTCTCTCTCTCTTTCTCCCTCTTTCCTCTCTCTCTAAAAATAAATAAATAAAATATTTTAAAAATAAAAAGAAATAAGCCAGTCAGAGAAAGACAAGTACCACACGATTTCACGCACACGTGGAATCTAAGGAACAAAACAGAAACAAGATAGAAGCAGACTCATAGCCAGACAACAGACTAACCGCCATCAGAAGGGAGTGGGGTTGCCAGGCCGGGCGAAGAAGGCCAGGGAATTAAGCAAAGAAAAAAAAAAGCCTCCCAGACACAGACGACAGTGTGGTGATTACCAGGGGGCAGTGGGAGACGGAAGAGGGTAAAGGGGACCACACGGTGATGGAAGGAGACTGGACCTGGGGTGGTGAACACACAGTACAGTACACAAGTGGTGTGTTACAGGTACACCTGAAACCTACATAATTTTATTAACCAAGGTCACCCCAATAAAGTCAATAAAAAGCTAGGAATAATAAGGGAAAAAGACGACCCTCCCCTTGCGCTGAGGATGACATAGAATAGCAAACGCACTGCACTTAGCGAAGAGCCTGGCGAAGAGGGAAGCTCAGAAGTGAGGGTCTTTGCTTTCCTTCTAAGGGAACTGCCCCAGGGCACACGGACGGGAGGGTTCACTCACAGGCCCGGAGGAGCCACCCGCATCTTCGGGAAAAGGAGAGACTGCAGCAGTCTTCTTGTAGAAAAGGGCCTTGAGGCAGGTGGGCTGGTGTCCTAAGTGGGACAGGGCGGCAGGGTCCCATCCTGACCGGGCCCAGCGGCCGTGGAAGGCTTGTGTGCAGGGGGAAGAGCCGCCCCTGCACAGAGCAGAGGAGGGAGGTGGAAATGGAGATCTCAGGAGAGCGGTGCGGGGGAGAGGGGCGATCCCAGTTCCACGTGGGGTATTTTTGGATGGGTTCTCCTTTCATACACTCCAGAAACCTCAGTTTGCTTTAAACTTGTGTCACAAGGTAAAAACCGGCGGAAGCACTGCAAGGTAAACATGAGCGGCACAGGGGACCTGTGTCCCTCTGGCCACGCCAGCTACAGCAGGACCGCGTGGCACCGAGGAGCTGCCCCGGCCCCAGCTGCTGGAGACTGAGGACACCAGAGGCCAGGCAAGGGGCCCCAGAGCCAGGGTCGGGGAGGCGACCAGATCCCAGACCCCACTGCCAGCCTGGGTTCACCCTGACATCTGCAGGGTTGAGGAATTTATCATTTCCCCCTGATGTACGGTGCAGGGGAGGGCCACATGGGCATTCAAAGTCATGTTCTCCAACCACGACCCAGCTGGACATTTTGGGGGCACCACAGAGGTCAGGAGTAGTCAAAGGGCAAAGCGTTTCCTTGTTTGATAGAATCGGGATCAGGAAATTGTAGTGCCCCCATGGGCTCTGTGAGTGCTGATTGAGACAAGTGGGGAGGAGACAGTCAGTGGTCAGAGACCACCTAGGCCAACCCGCCCATCCCACTGGTGAGAAAAGCCAGGCCCACAGAGCGAGAGGCATGCCCCGCAGGTCCCCTGTGGATCGGGGCGACTCTTCACCTTCTCCTGTCCCGCCAGCTCCCCATGTCAGCCATCTTCCTCACGTCAAAACAGCTCAGAGGACTCTTAAGTCTGGAAGATTCTGGAACTGCTGAGCTGGAAGGGCACAGAGAGATCCCTTCTCCTGCCCATCCTACAGACAGGAAGACACACCCTGGGTCACACAGAGAGGCGGGGTGGGAACCAGGGCCGGAGCTCTTAGTTTGTGAATGGCCACCGGCCCTCTCCCAGCTTCCCCACCTCGCCTCCCTCTTGTCCTCAGGGTCTCTGCTCTCTGCCTCTGACCCCAGCGCGGCCACCCTCCATGACACGAGGCAGCTCCACCCTGAACGCCCTGTGGGCTCCTCAGTCTCTGCCCCCCCCCCATCCAGACAGGAAAGATGCCGGCAGCAAACACCAGCAGAAGCGGCTTTGATCAACACCTCTCGTCTTCATGCACTCTGTCCCCCAACACACGTAGGTTTTAAAAGCTCTTGTCTTTACACACTATGGACACACACTACGTCCTTTAGAGTTCCTTCACTTCCTTGTCTCATTTAAACCTCCACACTCGAGACAGGACTGAGGCAGTATTATCGCATTTTACCTGGGCGTGGGCGGGGGCGGGGTGCCCAAAGCCGGCCTCTGAGCATCCCAGTTGGAGTCAAAACACAGTTCTCTTCGCGTCCCAGATCAAGTGTCCTTGTACCTAAGCAGCCATCTTTAGACCGCTTGCTAGGATTGGAAGATGACACTTTAAAGACTTTAAAAGCTCTGTAAGTGAGGGGAATCCGTATCATCTTTGTTTTAAAAAGTTGCCTTTTACCACTTCCCAGATCTGCCAGGCACAGGTCCCGGCTGTCGCTACAGGAATATCCGATGTATGGGCGACCATCGCCCTCTGGTGGCCAATAAGCAAAGTGCGTTATAGTCTTCACATCTAGAACAAAGACCCAGCAGGTCTCCCAGCCCCCTGTCACTGGCTGAGATAGTGACAGTTCTTTTCTCTGGGGACCTGGACTGACTGGCTCAACTGACTAATGAGATGTACATTATTAGCTCGGGAAAGAGCTACTGAGAGCTTGGCAGAGCGGCTGGGTCTGAGGGTCTGAGGTGAAAATCTAACTTGGTGGGTTGTGCTGGCAGGTGTTGGAGCTGCATGAGTGCCCACGAAGGTGATGCATGAGTATTGGTTCCCCCGCAGAACCCACCCCAGCCGGGCCCCCAGCTGCCGCTGAAATCCAGCCTCAAGGCCCAACTCTCATGCCCTCCTGCAGGAAGCCTTGCCTGCTCCCTGCCACCCTCCTGAAGCTAGTGACGGCTGAATGCCCTGGTGTGAGGCCCCATGTCCAAACAAGCCAGGATCGTGGGGGTGTCTGCTCAACTTTTACATTTCTAAAGGCAGGCACCCGTCAGTTCAGGTCCCAAAGTAAGGCCAGGCCTGGCCTGGCCCAGATCCAGTGAGTGAGTGAGTGAATGACTGAGTTTGTTGCGTCAGAGAAAATTTCAGCTCAGCCATCGTCTCGCAGGCCCACAGTGGAAAAGGCAGGCTTTGTATGTCTTGTATCCGTCGGTGCACTGGTGCTTGGCTACAGGGTCAAGGATAAGGCCAGAGAAAGCACTTCTGGGCAGTGGGGCAGAGCGAACATTCGACCTGCAGTGCTGTCTCCTCACACACTTTTGCAGCCTGCACTTCTCCCAGGAGTCCTCCGGGAGGCGCCTGTCTGGGGTGTGTCCCTGGGCCAGGTAAGCTTGGGGAGGAGCAAGTCAGTGGACCTGGGACTAATTCTGGGCAGTCATCCCAGCGCCTCTACTTTCTCATCTATACAATAGGAGCGAACAATATTGAGGAATCATTTTCAAACATAAAATCATACAACTGATACAATCCTGTTTGCACCACAGTCGGTCTTTCTAGTCACTCCCGGGTTCTGAGCCCCCTGGGTAGGCATTTCCTACCAAGTCATTCATTCAGTCACTGTGGCAACAATATGGGATGGTGGCCCAGAGTCGGTGCTGGAGCCAGACGCCTGAGTTGGAGCTCTTGCTCTGACGCTCACCAACGCTGGCACCTCACGCATCTTATCTAATTTCTTTGTGTCTGGACAGCGCGTCTAGAAAAGGGAATGACGGCGGCATTCTCATCAAAGGAGTATGGTGAGTGGTGAGTCATTGAATGCGTATAAAGACAGGAGAACAGTGACTAGCTCTTAGGAAACACTTGGAAAAGCGAGCTCTTCCTGCATTATCATGGAGAAGCTGCTTGTCAGGAGGTTGGCTTGGCCTGGAAGGGTGTATCTCAAAGATGGAACTGAGCTGTCGTTTACATACAAATCGATCGCTCTCTCTAATGCACACGTTTGGTATAAAGTTCTTTACCCTGTGGTCAACATACCACAGAATACTCCATAAAGACATCTGTTGCTCTAATGTTTATTGAATTACCTAACAGGTTCTATTTTTTTTTTTCTGCATAGATTTGCACACCATGCATAGCTTTGTAAATGAGGGAGCAAGAACATACAATAGAAATGCTGGGCATGATCTCCAGCCCCCGACTGCGCCAGGCAGAGGCTAGTGGCTGAGGCTAGAGCCATACATCCACTGAGAGCCCTGAAGACCTTCGTGCCAACCCGGGACCATTTAATATTTTCATTAATGACTTGAAGGATGGAATCGAGAGCCAGCTAATCAGATCTCTGCGTGATGCGGGGCTGGAAGGGATCTTAGCTACTTTGGAGGACAAGAATAAAATACAATCCAAGCTTGACGAATTGTAGCGATGGACCTAAATCAATAAAGAGAGTGGCAATAAAGATAAATGCAAGCTGCTCTGAACAGGGCCAAGCAAATTACGCAGCTTCCAAATGGTGATGTGAGGAATGAGTTTTGAAGAGGCTGGGAGGAGCTACCTGGATGCAAATTCATTGAGTATTTGTAAAGTGGAGGCTCAGCTCCATCACCTGGTGGATCCCAGACTTCAGTGAGTGTAAGAATAGCCCAGAGAGCTTGGCAAACTTGGCATACCCAGGCCACAGGCCCAAGATTGTGATTCAGTCGGTCTGGAAAGGGCAGTGCTTTGAGAGAGCTGAGCACCTAGCAGGTTACGAAGCAGCCTCTGACCATACTGCTTTATTTCCCAAATGTTCACCCTGGAATGCTATTCCACGGGATGCTATGCAAGAATGAACTTCTACGGTCACATAAGCTCAGGAATGCTCCCTTTCCGAAAAACAAATTGAAAGGAAATCATAAGAAAAGTGAGCATGTTGGAGCATGACTCCAACCTTTTCTGCCATGAAATAAACATCTTAACTTAATCCCAAATTTGGTGCCCAGGGACCCATTTCTTCGCGTCACATCCAGCAGCATCTGGTGGAACACACTGTGGACACTGTGATTCCACGTGACTCCCTTCCCCCGCAAATGCTCCGGGATCTCTCAGTCTTCCCACTGACTTGTGTTCAAACTCATCCAGGGGGCTGGAACTTGAAATCATCTTCAATGCTGCTCTGTCTCCTCGACTTCCCTGGGTCTGAACTTCCCTCTAACATGTAAAGAGAAGGTGGAAGCAAATTAGCTTGAGCTTCCAGGCTTAGGTTTTTCTCTTGCGTGGTAACAGTGTGCCGCGTATCCCAGATTGGGGAGGGCAGGGAGACTGCTTTGCCTTCTTTGCTCAGCGCTCCTTGCCTCCCCTTTGTCTGTTCTCTACTCTCCCTTGGTAACATAGTAACAGAATCCCCTCCCTATGTTGTTGACTGTGGCCCTGGGCCCCATGGCAAAACCTCACTTCTCAGGCTCCTTTGCAGATGAGGTGGCAAGTCCGAAGTACACGGAAGTCGTTGGGGGTTTCTGGGGAATTACTCTGAAGGGGGCTGACACATTCCGAAGGCACCCTTTTTTGCTCTTCCCCGTTTCCTTCGTCTTAGTAGGAGCTCCGCTGCCATGTAGGGCCAGGAGGTGAACTGCAGGTGGGAACCATTCACTGAGGAGGGCACAGAAAGAAGCTTCTGAGCGTTAAGCCACCAGAGCAACCCTGCACCGCCTGAAAGAAAGACGTGCATGCCCCAATGTTTCTTCAAGTCTCTGTTACCAGCTGTTCCGTGCAATTTTGAACTCATACAGAGCAGAACCAGCAAAGCCTTTTTGTTATTCTTCCACAAATCTCAGCCAGCGCTGGGCTCCCATCCTGACCACGCCCCTACTTGTCCTTGCTGTGCTTCCTGCCTGCACGTGCGTGCGCGTGCGTGCGCGTGCGTGCGCGTGCGTCCTCTCATCCCCTCCTTCGCATAAGACAGTTTGTTTTGTCGCTTGAGCCCAGCCCCGTTCCCGTGCAGCCACATCTGGGTCTCTGCCTGCCTCTTAATCTTTTTCCTTTTATTGGAATGAACTGCAGAATGGAATGAACTCAGAATGACTTTTTTGAGAGCGTTACATCCCTCTAGAATGAACTTCCCTTTCGAAGTCTCCGTCTTTAGACCATTTTTTTCTGAAGTTCTGCAATCTCCATTCTTGTTGGAGACCAGTTGAGTGGCTCCTGAGAAGAAGTGCGTTGAATGGAAACTCATCTCAAGAACTCCCTCTAAATCACCGACGAGGCTTGCTGGGAAGGAAAGAAAATCATGCTATTGCAAAGAAAAGCAAGAAATGAGCATCATCAGAGTCAGAAGGATCCATGTGACTCACTCCAGTGATGGGTCAAAGGGCAGAAGGGTCTCCTGTGCAGCCAAGTCCCCCCTCCCGCTTGGCCGCCTCCCAGCTCCAAGGGCCCTTGGAGATTCGGAGACCCTCCACACTGTCAGACGTCCCTCCTGGCTGGGAGCGGCCCTCACTTTGCCACTCAGGTATCTGCCATAGACAAACAGGCCCACCGGTGAGTCTGCTTCTGGCCCTGTGGTCTCAGAAGCAACACAAAGGTCTTTGACCTTCCCCCCTCCTGTACTTTGACAGGGAGCTTTTTTTTTTTTTGCAAGGAGGTTTTTTCCAAGTTCAAGTTTTTTCCTAGTGAGGCTGTTGCCTTTTTCTGAGAGATTCGAATGGGAGACGCTCCTGGGAGAAGGAACCGGCGCCCACTGGTTGACTGGTCACTGTTATCTTCAGTTCTGCCGCTTCTCCTCATCTTCCCGCTCTCTGAGCTGGCCTCTGCGACTGTGCTGCAGGACCTCCATGGTTTCTGCCAACGTGCGCAATGACAAACCTGCTCGAAGCATCTGTTTTTCCAATAATACAGGTGGCGTGTACGTGTCCTAAAACGAGCAGAAGCCACGTGCCATGCACTCCCCCTCCCGTGCCTCCTGGTGCCGGAGTGAACAAACGAACGAATGCTGACTCAACACCGGACAAACTTAATATTTACAAACATGTGCAAACTGTGTTACTCCCCTAGGGAAGGAGTTTAAGGTGAAACTCACAGGGTTTCACTGGAGAATAATTGGACTCTTACTCCCTGATACTCTAAACAAAAACGACACTATTCTTTCCTGAATAGCTCCCAGATGATATCCTCTCCTTGTAAAGAAAACTGCTCCCCTGAAAACTTCCTGAAATAGAAGAGGTGGGTGTCTGTAAAAGGTCAAGTCAGCTTTTCGATACACTCACGGGGCCGCTGACCGGATGCCTGGTGTTTCATCTTCTGCAGCCTTTGGCCAAACACACCAGCCAGGGCTCGATTCTGCAATTGACTGGATGGCTCAGGGAACAAACCCTCAAATCTGATTACAGGAAAATTCATTACTTGAAGTCCTCCCTTAGGGTTCAGAGCTCATAAAAAAAAACCTCCAGAGGCCCCTGCTTAGGGGAAGAGGCACCCTACCCCCCATGCTGCGAATCTGCAGATGGGCAATAATTAACCTGAACTAATTATGGCCAAGCCCCAGGTCAGCCTCCCCAGATCATGGCTGCCTCCTGACAAGCCAGTTTTCAGAGGAAGAGCTTTTCACTCAAATGCTAAAGAAACATTCAGCAGATTTTGACATAAAAAAGCCTCACTGGAATGGCATCCTCTACCAGGCAAAGATGAAGCTGCCAGAGATGCCGAGCTGGGGCCCCAATCAGGCGAATGTGCGCGGCTGCTTCCCCGGAACCAGCTCCCAGGATTCTTAAGGACTTTGAAACAAATACAGCCACAGATATCAACACATAAAGACAACCAGCGTGCTATGAAAGCTACGTTTGACTTAACATATTGAAAGATGACATGGAAAGATAAGGGGGAAAAATGAATACTCCAAAAGAAAAAAAGTACATTTTAGGGAAAGATAGTTTGCCGCAGAAACAATAGCCAGTCAACACAATATGGTTTTTGAAATGTTCAACCTCACTCTAGTAATAAAAAAAAAAGCAAACAATGAGGGAACTTTTTGTCTCACAAGATGGATAGTTTCTTCTGTTAATGGTAACACGCGTATTCATAAGGGTGGTCAATTGGGCCCTTTTATACACTGTTGGTTGGAGTAGATAAGGCAATTTCTGGAAGGCAACTGGTGAAGGATAACAGAAGTCTGAAATTATGCATATCTTTTAACATTCTGACTTAAGGACTTTATCCTCAGGGAAGTGGTTCTCAAGCACAGGCCACATCGCCACCCAGGGGACATTTGGCAATTTGGGGATATTGACTGACAGGACACTGGGGGAGGGGTTTGTTACTGGATTGCAGGACAGCTCTCCCTCCAGAGTAAGAACTGTATTGGTCCGAATCATCAATAGTGTCACTGTTGAGAAACCCTGCCTTCGGGGAGGAAGCCAGGCAAGTCACAGGGCCAGAGATGGGCAGACATTCAGGGCAGCGTTGCGCCGAGGGCTGCAGTGGTCAGAATGGCGCTCATCAGTAGGGGACTAGCTAAGCAAGTCGCACTCCACCCTGCACCGGAATACCATCGAGCCAGTAAAAATTACACAAATCCATGTTTCTTGACAAGGACATGCATTCATCACGTGGTGCTAAGTGAGTGTCTGGTTTCAGAATCACATGCCTAATGGGATAGGGTTTTTCGTGTGACAGTTTGTATAGAAAAACGTCTGAACACTTCGAACCACCAGGACACCTATTTGACAGTGACTTTCTTCAGGTGGAAACATGATAGGTGATGTTAATTGTTGACTTTTAGCTTAGCAGTGTCTTCTATTTCCCTTCCAACAGAAGGGCTAGCAGGGGCCTTGTAATGTACTGCTTGAGACTAGGCAGACGCGGAGTGTTCTGGCTCTGTCCTTTCCCGCAATACATAAACAGAAAGCTCTGGTACCAGGGAGCCTGCGTTCCCACCTGCCACCAAACATCTGGGGCCGCCTCCTTCGGTTACCCCAAACCCCATAAAGTCACCTGACAGCATGATGTCAATAGTTCCCTTTTCTCTCCCCGGAAATCACCCCAGAGTAACAATTTTACAGGAAGGGCTGCCCAAAGCAGTGGGAATAAAGCAGGAGCCCGGACAGGGGAAGCAGGAGAGGAAGTTGAGAGGCTAAGCCCCCAAATGTGACTCTGAAAACTGAGGGCCACCCCCTGATGTGCAAAACTGGAGCCGCTGGTTTACGCAGTAGGAAAGGAGGGCTATGGGCCCTCATGAGGACATTTTCCAGGTACTGTTTGGTTTTAAGAAGCAAGGGGAGGCGGGGCTAAATGAGAAATCACCCAAGGCAGCCATGTTTGCAGGAAGCAGTCTTCCACTGAAGAAACTGAGGAGCATGAATTTGCATGGCAAAACAAGCACCTCCCCTGCAAAACATCAAATAAAAACCAGCTTCTCACTGGCTTGGGAGCACCAAAGGCTAAAGAAACCACGTACGATACCTTGTATCATTTTTGTAAAAAACCACTGTGCTGGGGATGTAGCGGTGGAGCTTGCAGACATGCCTCCTGCCTCTGCAGACCCCACAGCTGGGTGGGGGGCCAGGAAATAGTCAAATTTGGCCACAGTTTGCAAATGGGATATGGTGGGTAAGAGCTTGGATTTAGGAGGTAGATAAGCCCAGGATCTAGCCCCTACTCCTCAGGAGACTCTTCGCAAATCTGCCGAATGCAGAAGGGCTGTTGTGGGGTTTACCAAAGGTACTGCATGCAAGTACTCAGCACAAAGCAGGTGCTCCCCAGGCGTTTGCTATTGTTGTTATGAATACAGCTGACATCATCCACAGCAGCAGAATGGTAAGAGTAGGGTGAAGGGAAAACAAAAATTGTAAGGACTCACAGTGGGGTGGGAGTGGGAGGGTCTCATTGAGAGGTGGATCGCGAAAGCTTCTCTGGGAAAGAGCTAGAGGAAACACCAAAGCACATAAGTCTCCAGGAATTTAGAAAGGTCTTGGGGATGATTTGGATTCTGCCAGTGTGCAGCACCGGCGTGATAGCCGAGCTTAGCTGGATCTCTGGGGCCAGGAGACCCTGGCTGCCACCTGAGCCCATTCTGGCACAGAGGGCCCCCTCCCCCACCCCAAGCTGCCTCTGCTGACAGCAGGTGTGAGCAGACTGGCAGGAGCTAATGAAATGTTTACTGAAAAGATTAGCTTGTCAGGGGAGCCTGGACAGATGGCTATTGATCCTCTGCTGTCTGTCATTCCTGTTCCATGTGAGACTAGGTATGGGAGCAAGTTCCCTCTGACCCAGAACTCAGGGGGGGGGCTCAGGCTTCAGGCACAGTGGCACACAGGAAGAGCTGTCTGCAACGTGAGAAAGTCTCTTTGATCTGTGGTGTGGTCAGCATGGTCCCGGAGTCCCTAGATCCCCGACCTCTGCTCTCGTGGATTCTTCAGCTGTGGAATCATGGAAAGAGCAAAAGAAATATCAGACTGAAGTTCAAATGCTGCCTTTATGATTCTGTGGCCTTGGACTGTGGAAGACTCAATTTTTCTCATCTGTAAAATGGGGACAATAACACCTACTTCATGGAAGTGTTTAAAGACAAATCAGGAAACGGTTACCAAAGTTCTAAGAACCAATATTGTTGAGGGGATATTTGTTGCTTATTTTTAAATGAGAAAATTGAGGCCAAGATGAGAACTCTTGTCCTAGTCCATGAATTTTTCTGAGGTATAATATAATGCCAGTTGGGGGTCTTGAGAAATCTGACTGGTAGGATGGTCTAAAAAGTGTGACCTTTAGCACATGGGCAATGCTGAGCCACCGAAGGGTGTGACTTGATAAAGTATGAGTGTAGCAAGATCGCTCTGGCTGTAGGGAGGTAAGACTGAAATTTGTCACAGCTACTGTAATGGCAGTGGGAAGACAGAGGCTCCTTGGAGATTGAAAGTATAGGGCTGAATGATTAATTGATTGATTGATTGGACATGAGAGACAGGGGGAGGGATGACTCCTGTGAGCATGGCAATACTTTCAGCGAGATGGAAAGTCCTAGGGGAGACACAGACAAGGAGAGGATAATGAGCTTGTTTTGAACACAGTGACTGCGAGACGCCTATAAAACTCCCAAGTCAGGTGTCAGCCTGGGGGCTGGGTGGGAACCTGATGCTCAGGGGTCAGATCTGGACTCAACACAGAGTCAGGAGCCATCTTCTTCATCATCATCATCGTCATCGTCATCTAGTTGGTAATGGAAGCCGGCAGAGTGGCTGGGGCTGCGCATGGAGGAGGCCTGAGTAGAGGAGAAGGGGCCCGAGAAAACAGGCAGGAAGGAAAGGTTTCTTGGAGGCCAGAGGAGAGTGAGTCCCAGGAAAGAGAGAGTGATCGATAGAAAATTCTGGACTTCCGGCAAGATGGAGGC
>PVKM010015061.1:0-28335 GCA_004027735.1 Carollia perspicillata | reverse complement strand
GAGCGGGTAGAAGGTAGAAATGAGGATCAGGCATTTAATCTAGAATGCCAGGTCTGCCAGTCTGGCTCATTTTTCTAGTTTCACCAAAAGATTTATGCACCTGTCCAAACTGAACTACGGATCCATTACCCAGCTCACAGAGGCACTTTGAAAGTCAAGCAGCAGGAGGTCAAGTCCAACTAATAGTTTGTTGCTAGATGAAAACTTACCATCTCCATTTTTACCTTTGCCTTTCAAAGGCAGCTACATAATTTTACTTTGGCTGGCAGCAGTGGGCAAAATTATATATCTATATATAAAAAATTTGCAGGTTGAAGAAATTCCATACTGTTCAGTTTATAACTTAAAACTTCTTATGACCTGGGTAACCTTCCTAGGACAGTCCTAGAGATAAATCTCTTTTACCTAGTTGGTGTTATTCAGAGATAATTACCGATACATTTGTTTATAAGTGTAGCTCATCTGCTCCCCCTCCCCAAATTGTAAGCCCCATGCGAACAGGGCTTTTCTGTTTAGCTCCTTGGTATATTCTTAGTGGCTGGCACATAGTAGGTGTTCAAGAAAAATTCCTTGAATAAATGGATGTGTAAGTAAATGATGTTCCTCTTGAAATGTTAATAGCCCTTTGGGCATTTCTCTGGGCTGGTCCCCACTACTGCCATTCACCCTCCACACTACTTCCTGAGGCAAATTTTTTCTTTTAATGAAAAACCATTTTAATTTCAATGCTTTAAATCTTCATTTGAGGACATGTTTTTACTGATTTTAGACAGAGGAGAGGGAAGAGGAAGGGAGACGAAGAGGGAGGGAGGAAGGTAGAAAGAGAAATATCAATGTGAGAGAGAAACATCCATTGGTTGCCTCCTGTACACATCCCGACTGGGATTGAACCTACAATAACCTTTTGGTGTGTGGGATGATGCTCCAACCAAATGAACCACCCAGCCAGGACAAATGCAAAGCCATTTTTAAAAACCATGCCATTTTCTTTGCTTTCAGGATAAAAGTCCAAACTCCTCAGCTAAGCATGCAAAGTAACTGTCCCCGCCTGGCTCTTCTGAGTCATCTCCCTAGCATGCCAGGTGCCCCGTCACAGGCACCGGTGTGTGCAGTGCACGCCGTTTGCTCAGCAGGCATCACGGGTCTCAGGAGGTCCTGCTGCTCAGGAACTCTGCCTTCTGAAGTGCTGCTTCCTTTGCCTGGAATCCTCCATCTCACTCAGCAGCTAGATCCTGCTCATCCTTCAAGGCTCAATTCCGGTAACACCTCTCCACTGAAGCATCTCTGATCTTTCTCTTTCCCTTCTGACCCCAGGCTGGTACCTTTTGTTGTTCCACCTACTCACTACCTACTCTCAGGCCATGAGGTTGGAATGGGATTGGCCCCATCCTTTGACCCATGCACATGACCTGGCCAATCACGGTCATTATTACCGCTCCTGGGATAGGCACAGGACTCACGCTGGGCTGGTGAGTGTCAGCACTGAGACCACCACTACTGCAATAAAGACTTTCTCTTTCTGTCTGAGGTATTAAAGTGATATTAAGAAAGCCTAGAGGTGTGTAACTGTCTTTGCCATGAGAGGGGAACCTGTCTAAGAATGCAGCAAACACAGAAAAAAAAGCAGGTGGAGACACAAACAGGTAGGCAGACAGACAAGAAGCAAGCGAATGAGTGAGCAAAGAAGAAAGAGATGGGCCAACATACTGATGTCTGATGATGTCACTGAGCTGCTGGATCCAGCCATTCCTAAAGTTAGCCCTACCTGAAGTCGGCCCTGAACTTTTCAGTTACACAAGCCAGTTAATCCTCTTCTTAAATTAGAAAGTTTGATTTTGTTTTTTTTGTCACTTGCAGTGGAAAGCATCCTTCATGATACACTCTCCCTTGTGTTCCCACAGAACCCTGACTTGATCTCCCCCATAGCACCTACTGAGGGGGAGATCTCTCAAGTGTGTTACTAACCTGTGAGCTCCCTGAAGGCAAGGCACACATCTCATTTGCCTCTGTAGCCATGAGACTTGGTGTACCGTAGATATCCAATAAAGATTTGTGAAATGAAAAAATGAAGGAATATTTATCTAAAAATTAATGTAGCTTTTCATTTACTTTGTTCTGCTTCAAGGATCTTTCTGACAAGAACTCATAGACTCCTCAGAATCTTGTCTGCTCTGCTCCCAGAATGCTAGTTTTTCCGTTCTCCAGAGTCAGAGACCTGAGAGGAAAAAGGAAGGGGCAGATCCAAAGTCTCGAGAAGGCACCTGGCCCAGGGTCCTCCTCCTGCTGTGCTTCTTGCTCACCTGGACTTCATCCAAGGCCAAAGTCATTGCTGACCCCCTATGTGCCCAGGTGAGGGGAGCACTGGGACATAAACAACCCAACACATGCCTGACCCCATTAATCCTCCATGCTCTGCTCTTTTGCTGATGGCCCTCTCCCCCTGAATAGAATGTCCCCCTTTCCTTCCTTTGCTACTCAATTCCTCAAAGTTCAGAATAAAAAATTATCCCTCTGAGGAGTCAGTCCTGAACTCCCTGGGGTGACAAGTGGGAAAGCTTTCAGGGACTAGGCAATGAGTGAATCAGGGCAGGCTGGAGACCTGGGGAGCGCACGCTCCACCTAAGGGACGGCCCCCACACATCTCCTGCCAACTGTTGCCGCAGGAAATCTGAGATAAAGAGAAAGACTAGCCTCCCTTGCTAGAGAGTCTGTGGACGCAGCTGCAGGTATGGGTTTATTATTGTTGTCACTGCGAACCTCATCACTGCCATTACCATCATCAACATAACCCATGTCTCAGGTGGAATATGCCTGAGTTGCAAGCTGACACAGCATGAATATAGGACCATTGTGCACCGAATACAGTCACCTATGCATGTCTGTCTTTTCTACAAGAGGCCACCCCTGCAGGCTGGACCCCATGTCTCTGGGGGTCTACTAATTACCCTTTTCCGTCTACAATGGTGGTGCACTAACCCAAACCTCAGTGGTGCCAGGTGCGAACATTCTGCCTACGTACTGGCACAAGTCTCCCTGCTTACCCCAACAAGCTATCCTCCACGTGGTAGCAGTGTCTCCAAAATACAAACAGAAACTTGTCACTCCTCTGCTTAAAATCCTTCAATTGCTACCCTGGCCAACAACACACACACACACCATGTTTTAAAAAACTGTAGTTACAAAATATGATAATACTACAAAGGGAAAAAAAAACAAGGAGCCAAGAAAGCCATAAAAGAGGGGGATCATGTATTCTGGGTAGTTGGGAAAGGGTTCTCTAAGGAGGAAGAATTTAAGCTGAGACCTGACAGATGAGGAAGACTGGCCACAGGAAAGTTGAGGGATAAAGAGTTCTAGAAGGAACGGCATGTGCGAAGGCCCTGAGGCAAGAAAGAGCTTGAGGGGTCAAGACCTAAGAGGGAGCAACGCGTCTGAGGGGAGGCAGGAGTAACCATTCCTGGGCCACCAGGCTGCTGGGAGAGCAGGCAGGCAAAGCCCTTGGCATGGTGCTTGGTGTGTAGTTGGCGCTCAATGAACGGCTGCTGTTCTTAGAGAAAGGGCACTGCTAACGTGCAGAAAGGCTGGTTGATTTCCTGCCACCAGGGGCAGGCTGCCCAGTACATGAGGGACAGCTAAAAGCCAGTACCAAAGGCTCCTTTATGACACCAAACAGTCCTATTTTCATGGGCTTATGAGGATCAGGCACTTAAGTCAAAAAAGCTTCTAAACTCATTATAAGAAAGAACTTATCTTTCCTTCAGAAGGCAGAAGAGCTGGGAAATTAATGGTGAGAAAGTTCCAAAGGAGTGGCTAAGCTTAACACAGTTGGGAACTGGTGGAGATGATGGCTCTCCAAAGCAGCAAAGGAAATTGTGCCCAACACTTCTAGGGCACTCAAAGATTTCTGGGCCCCATCTAGGAGAGAGGAGCTGGGCAGAGGGTCTACTTTGAGTCCATATTAAAGAGTGCAATCTAATGCTTTTGTACAAATAACCCGGAATCCAGCCTCTGCTGACACAAGTCTGTGCCTGTGTGCTCGTGTGTACAGTGTGATGAGAAGTTCTCGCTCCTCTGGAAAACCAGATGTGGAGTGTACGCACTAAACCATGGTGGGGGCTGTGAGGGAATGGGGTGTAGGAAGCAGGGGAGATGGGGGCGGTGGGTTCCACTGCGAGGGGAGCAAGAGAAGGTTCCTGCAGGAGGAGGCAAGGGTTACAAGGGTGGACCCCCCAAAATGGAATTTATAAAAAATTTTGTGTTTATTCTTGCATGTTTAAACTCCAGTCCCCTTCAAAATACTCTCTATTTGATGCAATGCACCTATCGAGAAGTTTTTCCACTGCTCAAAGGTTTTTGAACCCGTTGATTTTATAATAAAAATTTAAGAGTTTAGAAGTTCATATGACAAAATGCGAATAGCTGCTCACGCTAGGCAGTGGAAATATGCTTCTTATTATCTTATTCTTTGAATTTTCCGCTTCCTTTAAGAAAGCACTACTGTAAACTTCGCATCACTGTATAAGCACTTGGGAAATTCGTTGGCAGTATCTACTAGAGCAAACACACGCACACCCTATGACCCAGCAATTCCATTCCCAAGTACAAAATCACAGAAGTCAGGCTCACAGCCACCAGACGGCAAGAATGTTCATCACGGCACTGTGTGAAACTGAGCCAAACTGGGAGCCACCCAAACACCCATCAACAGTCGAGATAAATAAGTCGTGGTATAGCCACACAATGGATACCACACAATAGAAACGACTGCTTGCAATGATATGGATGAATCTCACAGATGTGATGTGGAGAGAAAGAGACCATACACAAAGAAATACATGCTATATGATCTCTTTTACGTAAAGTTCTAAAACAGACTAAACTAACCTGTGGATTAGATGTCAGGATCGTGGACAACCTAGTAGGGACAGAGGGACAAGAGGAGGCTCGGAGCTCTGTTAATGGTATATTTATTGGTCACCATGCTGTCTGTACAGGTGTGCTCATTTTGTAAAAATCCATCAAGCTGTACACCTAAAACTGGAGGTATGCTATATCTCAGTTGAAACAATAACCAAAAAAGAAGAGAAGAGATAAAACCCACCACCCATAATGGTGTGAGAAATGCAGGGAAGAAAGAGGAATCTAGCCAGTGTGTGTCAAACTTATCACAAACGACAAAAGAATGGAAACTAGATCAGCAAGGCTTCTCTACAGAGCTATTGTTTTAGGCTGGCGTTTGAAGATTCGGGAGATGCCAGGTGCTATGCTAAACAGCTAACTTACAGCACTCACTCGATGGTCTCAAGAGCCCATGAGGTAAGCACCCTCGCCCCACATGGGAGCTGAGACAACTGAGCATCACAGAGGGTAGGCAACGTGTCGGAGGTCACACAGCCAGCGTTGCCAGAGACAGGATATGAATTGAGGCCAGTAAGATGCCACTACCCAAATTCTTAACCTCTTGGCCTCTGGCAACATAGAAGCATGGCTTCTAAAACTGTGCAGGAAGAGGGAAGCTGAAGAGAACCTCAGGGGAAGGGACTGTTTCCTTCACGTACAAGGGAGGCTGAACCCCTGAGACCTGGGGACAGGAAAGGAACTAAAATGGTGGCAACCTGAGAAAGGGAAAAATGTTTTTTTTCCTAGCTTGCTTAGATAAACCAAGATTGCAATACACAATTCTCAATATTAATGGGAGTACTAACGGGGAAGGTGGCAATTATTCTCAATTATTCAAGAAGACAGTAAGAGCTGAGAAGGACTCTTCTGAGTTGTGATTTTAATCAGCTGTCCAAAAATGAAACGGGAAAAAACAGATGTAATGTGGGTTAAGAAGGCCTTCAGAGCTAGAAAGAGAGATTAAATAATGACATACAAGCAATTTAATGGCCTCAGAAATATTTTGGACAACACTTTCATGCCCAGCAGAGAGTCAAGTGTCTTATCATTCATGTCAATTTCCAAGCCAATGGCTTCAGCATGCTTCACTGGGGGCCTCGCGCTCAGCCTGGGAGGAGTGAAGTAAGGGGAGCCGGCCAATTCTGGTTGCCGAATTGGGAAGGTCAGATCCCAGATGTGTCAAATAACTCATTTTTATGACCAGGCATGGCTAATGCAGACTCTTTCAGAACCCCCTGCAAATATTTGTAGTGTTGTGTCAGTACCCATTGGGTAGGGATGGCCCAAGCATGTTTCTATGAACAATGATCGAAGACCTGTAAGTTAATGAAGAGAACTGGGGAGAGGGGGAATTGGTAGCCATACTAACTGGTGTCACACGCCAATTTCTATATAGCTTGAGTTCATTTGTTCATCAGACACATTTTACTCAGCATCTACTATGCGCCAGGCACTGAAAAGACGAAGATGCTGTGCGATGCTGAAAAGACAAAGACTCTACAGGCCTGGCTCTGCTCTCTAATTGATGGGGACATAGAGGAGAGAGAACTGTGTATCAGGGAGCCCAAAGAGTATGAGAAAGGAATCCAGAGGAGGGACAGCTAACACTCTGAGCTGAGGGAAGACTTCCTCAAGGACGGTGGAACCTGCACGGTCTGTGGCCCGAGACCACTGAGATGAGTCCCTTGGGCCCCACAGAGAAACACACAGGATGGGAACAGAGCAGCAAAGACACTGCTGGTTGCTGGCTCCAGGTTATCTGTTTATAAAACAACCTTGATTTTTTTTTGGATATTAACTTGCTACTATAGAGAAGTCCTCCCAAGAGGCCCTACATACTAAACACATACACAGACGAATGCATGCACACACATTCTAGGCCTGCTGAGGGGCGTCAGTGTCTCTCTCCTGGGACAACTTTTCTGCAAGGTGACTTTAGCAACTGCTTTCCTGGCAAATGTCTGAAGAGGCTTTTACCATATTAAAGAGAAACACAAATGTGTAATGCATAGTGAGCCCAATTCCTCTCTTCTTCTTGTTTAATACATTAAGTACCACAACTATTCACACAGTAGTTGGCAGAGCGTCAGATGAGAAATGAGCTTGAGTTTATGGCTTCATTCAGTTGGAATTTTTATTCTCTCCCAACCTCCTCTCTGGAAAACTGTCACCTTCAGGATGATGTCTGAGCTCCCCATGTCTCTGTTCCAAGCAGGTGAGGGTATTGGTACTGTCTTGTGAGTACTCTTCCATATGAGGCTATTTCTGGCAGAATTCCCTGATTCTTTGCATCTCCACATAGAAACCTGTCGCTGTGTGTGACTTGCGGTGTTACTGGCTCCCAGATTCAGGTGTGGGGTTACAGGGCTTCCCCACCACAGGGCAGATGGCACGGTTGACAGCAGCACCAGTCTGACTCAATTTCTGATACAAGCCATGGGATCTTGGGCAGGATGCTTACAGCCTCTGAGCTCAGTTCCCTCATCCTTAAGACATTTTATATGGCGCTTGACAAGAACTTCATGATGAGAAAATGAACATGGAGCCTCCGGTGTGCATGACGAGCCTGGCACACAGTGGCTGGTATCAGTATACACAGGAACTCAGAACACGAGGGTTCTGGATGAGCCACCCATGTCGGGCTCGTCCCCTGCAGGGGCTCGGAGTCCCAGAATCTTTTATATTGAGGAGACACTCCATGTCACTACCAGCCCACCCCTGATATGTGAACCCTGAAGGGTGAACTGAGGCATAGAGAGATCAAATAATTTGCCCAATGGCCACACAGCTTGTAAAGCAGTAGAAACCTTCCTTCCTTTTCTGTTTTTCATTTTTCACTTACAGAGTTGGTAAAGTCCTGCTGATGAATAAACGCATAAATGAATGAATGCATGACCCTCTCTTACACTTAGGTTTACCAAGGAAGTTTATAAGTCTGCAGACTGGCAAGGAGGCACAGCTCCTAGCTCTAAACATGACCCAGAGAGTGGGTGGTGGGTGAGGGGTGGATGGTTCAGTGGAAGGGAGAGGAAATCAGAGGTCCCGGCTTCGCTTGCTCCCTGACTCCTACACCACTGAGGTGGCAACACCGACTTAGGGAGGCAATGGAAATGTCCATCAGCTGGACAATGGCTAAACAGTCTCCATTCACCCATTCCCCAGGGTGGTGTGCGTAGGTCTCTGTGTGTGACAGAGTGGAGGCTAGTGCTCTGTAGGCATCTACCTGGCCTACATATTAGCCTTGACACTGCCAGTGAGTTGGCCTTGGACAAATCACTTTACCTCCCTCGGCCTCTGTTTCCCCATTTGTGAGATAATAGTAATGGTTCTGTACCTTAGACAACAAAAGAGGTATGAGGCCAGCAGAATAATTTCTCTCCAGAACAGGCTCATGCCTTGCTCTCTAGGACCTGTGCATGGCAAAGGGGACTTTGCAGATGTGATTAGGTTAAGGACCTTGAGGTGGGGACATTATTCTGGGCTATCAGAGTGGGCCCAATCGGATCACACTCTTTAAAAGTAGAGGACCTTTTTCCCTGTAGTGGTCAGAGAAAAATGTGACTATGGAATACGGTCAAAGAGACGCTGCATTAGAAACAGAGGAAGGGACCATGAGCCAAGGAATGCAGGCAGCCCCTAGAAGCTGGAAAAGGCAAGGAAACAGACTCTCTCCTAGAGCCTCCAGGAGGTCACAGCCCTTCTGACACCTTGACTTTAATCCAGTGAGGCTGTGGCAGACTTCTGACCTGCTGAACTATAAAGGTAAGAAGTATGTGTTGCTAAAAGACTTAAATATAAGTCATGACACCATAAAAGTCCTAGAGGAAAACATCCACAGGAAAATCTCAGACATTCCAAGGAGCAACATCTTCACTGATATGTCCCCAAAAGCAAGGGACATAAAGGAAAGAATAAACACATGGGATCTCATCAAGTTAAAAAGCTTCTCCATGGTTAAAGAAAACAGCATTAAAATGAAAAGAGAGCCAACTATATGGGAAAATATATTTGCCAACGATACCTTGGATAAGGGTTTGATCTCCAAAATATATAAGGAACTCACACAATTCCACTCCAGGAAGACAAACAACCCAATTAAAAAATGGGCAAAAGACTTGAACAGACACTTCTCCAAGGAAGACATACAGAGGACCCAGAGACATATGAAAAGATGCTCAGCATCACTAGCCATCAGAGAAATGCAAATTAAACCACAATGAGATACCAGTTCACACCAGTCAGAATGGCCATCATAAATAAAGCAACAAACAAGTGTTGGAGAGGTTGTGGAGAAAAGGGGACCCTAGTTCACTGCTGGTGGGATTGCAGACTGGTGCAGCCACTGTGAAAAACAGTATGGAACTTCCTCAGAAAACTAAAAATGGAACTCACTTTTGACCTGGCAATTCCACTGCTGGGATTATACCCTAAGAATCCTGAAACACCAATCCAAAAGAACCTATGCACCCCAATGTTCATAGCAGCACAATTTACAATAGCCAAGTGTTGGAAGCAACCTAAGTGACCATCATTAAATGAGTGGATCAAAAAACTATGGTACATTTACACAATGGAATTCTATGCAGCAGAGGGAAAGAAGGAGCTCCTACCCTTTGCAACAGCATGGATGGAACTGGAAAGCATTATGCTAAGTGAAATAAGCTAGGCGGTGAGGGACAAATACCATATGATCTCACCTTAAACTGGAACATAATCAACAAAAGAAAAAAGCAAACAAAATATAACCAGAAACATTGAAATTAAGAACAATCTAACAATAGCCAGAGGGGAGGGGGGAGGGGGCAGTGGGGAGAAAGGTTTTCAGGAACTTCTATAGAGGAGCCTTGGACAAAATCAAGGGGGAGGGTGGAAGCAAGTGAGGGAGGTGGGTTTGGCTGGGGTCAGGGGGAGTGGTGGGGAGAAAATGCAGACAACTGTAATTTAACAACAATAAGGTAATTTTAAAAATTCAAACATTTTAATTTTTACAGTGTCTAATTATTTTAAAAAGTATACCCCAACTCGTTTCAGTTATCCAGAAGCCAAAAGGATACTGCGCTTTACCCAGGCTGGCTTTGACATGAGATAAGCAACAACTTTTGTCAGCTCTGGGCCCGAACTGGCCCTTTTACTGACGAAGCCCTGACAGATGGGCCACGTAATGAAAAAAAAAAGAAGTGTGTGTTGTCTTAGACTACTAGGTCTGTCGTAATTTGTTATGGCAGCAATGGAAAACTAATAGAAGATATATGGAGGAAAAAGGGTACACAGAAGGAAAAGATGTCCCCTGAACTGACCCTACTTCCCCACTTGTGAGATTAATTCAGGCTCCTGCTGGCCCTTTAAGCATTTCACCTCCTGCAGAAAGCGCTCTGCTTCCCCTCCTCATTCTTCTCCAGAGCACAATGGGACCCTCCTCCAGCTCAGAGTTCTCCTCCATGAGAACCGTACATCGTTGTAACCTCTGCACCTAGCAGGATACCCAGGCACTCTGGACATGTTTTCCACATGGAATAATTAATCAGCTTTAGCATTCTTCTAGATACCCACTCATTCCCACCACTATATGCATCCACTCTCCACTGCTGGGGTCCTGCCATCCCCAGGGCTGCATTTAAAGCTGTGGCTCCCAGGGAGCTGCAAAGGCACTCTCCATGGCTCAGTGAGTGCCAGCTGGTTTCTCACCACACACTGGTGTATGTGTTTTTAATGAGGATTTTAATGCATAATTTCTCCAACAAGTTGAATTATCTGCGGCTTGGTGGGAAAAGTGATTTGCCTTGCCTTAATGCCAAATGAACTTTCAGAGACCAATGCCATTATCCTAAGAAGGAATGACAGTCTCTCAATCCTCATTTGCTCCCTGAGCAATAATGTAGACTTTAGGAGCATCATCAAAAATGAGTCTATTATTACCTAACCTTCATGCCGGCAAAGTCCATTTGGACAGAGAGCTATCCAGGCAACTCCCCTGGATCATTAGAGAGCCATCTTTCCTGTCTTCAAAGGCTTGCGGCCTCTTGTCCATTCTGCAAAAAGTATTCACTCAAAAGTGGAATGAGAACAACCTCCCAAGTCACCTTAAAGTACTTCTACTCACTTTCAGAATTTAGATTTTTTTTGTTTGCGCCAAGAGCCCAGTGAAGGGAAGAAGGAAGTAAAAGGGAAACTTTTTCCACTTGATTTCTGTTCATTTATTCATTAATTCAGGCTGTAAATGTCTCGAGTACTATTCTAGGAGCTGGGGAGAAGGCAGTGAGAAGAAACAGACCCAGGCTGTGTTTTGTGAACTTCCAGTGCAGAGAGACAGATAATACTCAAGTACACAAATAAATCATTTCAAGCCCTGGCATGTGCTAGGAGAAAATTTACCACATATAGCAGAGTAACGGGCTACAGAGTGACTGAAGGCACAGCGAGGGTGGTCAGGAAAGGCATGTCCCTGAAGGGGTGAAATTCGAGCTGATATCTGATGAGTCGAAGAAGCTGTCCCTGAAGAGACTGGGAAAAAGCCATTTCTGGCAGAGGGAACAGCAGGCACAAAGGTCTCGATGTGACAACAGCGTGGAAGTGTTAGGAGGTCAGTGAGTCTGGGTTTGGAGGAAGAGGAGTGGGGCATGAGCAAGGCAGGGGAGGCTGTAGGGGACAGTCAGGGTCACCTCAAAGGCCGTAGTAAAGAGTCCTAAATCCATCTGCCATGGGTGCTGCTGGAGGGTTTAACCAACAGTGACACAATCTGATCTATGTAAGCACGCCTCAGTGTGGCTACAGTGTAGGAAATAGACTGTAAGTCAGACATGAGTGGGAAAAGGCAGCCCTTGTCGTGCTCGTGCCAGAGATGACAGTGGCTTGGGTTAGGACCATCTGAACAGGGAAGGAGGGAAGCAGCTAAACTGGGATCACTTAGAACAGGGGTGTCAACCTCATTCTCACCGGGGGCCACGTCAGCCTCGTGGTTGCCTTCAAAGGACCGAATGTAATTTTAGGACTGTGTAAATTAACTACTCCTTAACAGTTAAGTGAGAGCTGGGCGCTGCCGCTGGGTAGAAACAAGTGCAGGGCCAGAAAAGCAAGGTGGAGGGCCGGATTCAGCCCATGGGCCTTGTGTCTGCCAGCTGTAACTTAGAGGTCATAGTGAAGTTCTGCTCCCTTCCTCTCTCAACCCTGCTCAATAACGCGGCCCAAGAGAAGTGCCCCGCTGTGGGAGCCAGGAAAGCCGCCCATAGAGATCATGGCTCTCCTTCCCGCACATGGTAGGAGTGGACTCCTTTGCCCCCTTGACATCAGGCACAGCCCTGTAACTTGCTTTGGTCAATGAAGTGTGAGTAGAATTCACTTGTGTCACCTCCAGACAGAGGCTTGAAGAATCAGCGTCTGATCTGCCTCTGCCCCTTGCTCCTGCTGCCACCACACATAGACAGGAGTCTCCAGCAGCCTGGGCCCCAACACTAGGATGAGTGGAGCTCCCAGCCACCCCCCCGGTGGACATGAAGTGTGAGCCAAAAACACACCTTAGTTGGTTTGGTCTGCCAAGGTCATGGAGTTATGTGCTAACTCAGCCTAACCAAGCCTATCCTGACTGATACAAGCCTGTCAGTGATATTTAAACATTAATGAATAATTTTAATATACAACTATTGTGGTTTGACTCAGTTACAAAGGAATAAACTTCATCAAATAGTGGACTGCTATTCAGGTAAGTATTTTAACAAGATTCGGGCTTGGTGTGGTGCACGAAGGCATGGCTATCTCTAGTGAGTACTCTGGGCATCAGTGCATTTACAATTAAACACATGTATGGCGTATCAAGGCAAAACAAATGCTTTGGTATAGATAAATCCTATATACAAACAATACAATGCACTAATTTTATCAATTAAAAATTCAAACTGGGGTTGAGATCACATTTTGCTTCTGTAACTGACATCATTGGGGAATATCTGGAAATTCAGGCTAGAAAGACAGTCATCTGATGAATTTAAAAAGGCTAACCTATGTTTAATATGTCCTTGAGTACCATCCAGGTCTGTGGATTCTGTAGTGATTCATTTAACAAATTCAAAGCTTAGAGCAACAAGGTATATATAACTCAGTCCCCTCAAAGATAGCATGTTAGAATGCCTTATGGTCCAAGTGCCAAGAACACAATTCTTGAAGTGACTGAATCAAAGAAAAGATTATGATCTGGTAGATTTTTCTGGTTCAGTTTAGAATCAAGCTCTCTAGAGATCTGGTTCTCAGGGCATCAAAGCAGGTATCCTGAGCCATTAGGCCCCGCTAGGGCCAGCACAAGCTTGGTCTCTTAGCAGTTCACTGGTAGCCTCTTTGAGCACTGAGGTCCTACGTTCTGACTGGATCTGTACCCAAAAATCAGATGGACGCTCAGAGCTGTGCTGGGTAGCAGCTAAGCAGGTATGTCTTAGCCGAAGGCTGGGGAAAGAGAGAGTCAAAGTACTGTCAAAGGTTAAATGGCTGCACAAGCTACTGTAAGAGGCACAGGTCCCATGACTACTCATGAGCTGTCAGATTGCTGAGCAATAGTGGAAACTGTCGGATCCACCTCTGACCACAGGGAGCAGGACCAAAGATCTAGCTAGGAACCAGCTGGGGCATTGGTATAAGCCAGTCATCACTGGGCTGGGCCCCCCAAAATGGTACCTTGCATTCCCAAGCTCATTTATTTGCGAATAGAGCTGCACTGAAGGGAGGGGAAGGAGGGGAGGGGAAGGGAAGGGAAGGGCAGGGGACACTGTCCTACTGTCACAGATTTCATAAGAAGAAAGTGCAGCTGCTCAAAGTTGTTCCCAAAATTGACAATGTTCTTGAGAATCTAAAGCAGGGCTGAGGATGACCCCACCCCAGAGGGAAAACTCACTCGCAGAGAAAGCGTTCAGTAATGTGTGTCTCAAAGGATGTCCACATCCTACTCCCAGAACCTGTGGGTCTTTTAACTTCATGCCCAAAGGGGCTTTGCAGGTGTGATCAGGGTAAGGCTCTTGAGGTGGGAGTTTATCATGGGTTATCTAGGGGTACCCACTGTGATCACAGGGTCCTTTTAAGAGGAAGCGAGCCAGAGTGGAGGATGGAGATGTGACTACACTGACAGCAGCAGAAGCCAGAGTCATGCGGCGGCAGCTCTGAAGACTCAGGAGGGCCACAGTGGAGGACTGTGGGTGGCCTCTAGAAGCTGAAAAAGGCGAGAACAGATCCTTCCCTGGAGCCTCCAGAAAGAATGCAGCCCTGCTGACACCATGACTTGAGCCCTGCAGGACCAATTTCGGATTTCTGGCCTCCAGAACTGAGAAAATAAATTTGCATTATTTTGGACCACTAAATGTGTGGTGATGCGTTACAGCAGCCACAGGAAGTGGACGCACAATGCAAGGCATTTCACCATGTGAACGGCCCCGTTCCGCCTTAGACTAATTTCCCCTGGCAAAGCACAGGCAGGCCGAGTTCCCTGAAGGAAGGGCCATGGAGAAGGGCTGCTTCAGTGCGCTGCGTTCTGCAAGTGAACGTATCTCACAATGATAACAGGATGGTTAGGCAGAATTCTGTTTTATGGCATTTTAAGACATTTTGGATGGGTCCCAAGATTTGTATGAGCCTACGAGTCATTAGATTAAATCGGTATATAATTTCTCCCACTCTTTTCATAAGAATTATTGTATTCCTTGTTATGAAGAAGCGTAGAATTTTTAAGTCTTCCATTTTTATGGGCTTAACTCCACTTTTTCTCAACAGAAAAAATGGAGTGAAAGATTAATTCTGGGCCTGAGATAAACTGCTTTATAACTGTTTAAATTAAGATCTAACAGGCCCTGCCATTAATCAGATTTCTAATCTGGTTTAAACATCAGAATCTATGACTCTGTAAACATAGCGCCAGTAACAGCTTTCCCTGTGGAACTCCAAGTGTTGGGAGTGGGTTACAGAAACTCTTGCTCTGGTTTTCTAAGTTTAAGATGGAAGGAAATCCAGAGAAAATGCAAATGAAAACCACCACGAGCTATTACTTCCCACCTGCTTGATTGACTATCATCACTTAATCAATGAACAAGTGTAGGTGAGGATACAGAAAAAGGGAATCCTTGTGCGCTGTTGGTAGGACTGTAAATTGGTACAGCCACCATAGAAAACAGTATAGAGAGTGCTCAAAAAATTAAAAATAGAACCACCATATGACTCAGCAATCCCACTTCTACGTATTTATCTGAAGAAACCCAAAACACTAACTCAAAAAGATACATGCACTCCAATGTTCGCTGCAGTGTTACTTACAATGATGAAGATGTGGAAGCAACCTAGGAGTCCCCCACTAAGCAAATGGATAAAGAAAATGTGGTACCTATACACAATGAGATATTATTCATATGTAACACAGAATGAAATCTTGCCATCTGTGAAAACATGGGTGGACCTAGAAGTATTACACTAAGTGAAATAAATCAGACAGAGAAAGACATATGATTTTACTTATACGTGGAATCTAAAAAAACAAAATAAATGAACACATAAAACAGAATCAAACTCGTAGATACAGAGAACAAACTGATGGTTGCCATGAGAAGGGGGTGGCAGATGGGTGAAAAGAGGGAAGGAATTAAGAAGTACAAACCGGCAGCTACCAGACAGTCAGGGGGATGTAAAGTGCAGCATGGGGAATACAGTCAGTGATACTGTAATACCTATGCATGGTGCCAGGTGGGTACTGGAGTTATCAGGGCGATCACTTTGTAAGTTTTAAGTTAAATGTCTAACCACTATGCTGTACACCTGAAAGTAATACAATATTGACTGTCAACTGTAAGTGAAAAAAAAATTTTAATTACAAAAAAAGATGGACAGAAATTCTAGTAAGCCACCTCTTCAAGAGAGAAACTAGGAAATCCATTGCGTGTAGAATCCGCCCCAGGGCTTTGTCAGTTCAAGGTGTGGTTCTCATACATCCTCGTGCATCAGCACCACCCAGAGGGCTTGTTCAACCCAGATTTCTGGGTCCCAGCCTCACATTTCTGGGTCCCAGTAGGTTTGGGGTAGGGGGAGCCAGATAATCTGTATTTCTAATAAGCTCCCAGATGATGCTGCTTCTACTTGTCAGGGGCCACACTTTAAAAATTACGGTAGAGGGATCCTTCTTACACAAGGCCCAATTTCTCGCATATCCTGAGACAGGTCATGACCTTACTTCATCTGGCTGAACTGTCTCTAACAAGCTAGTTAGTACATTGCAATTGTTGAAGTATCTTCATCGCCTACTTGACTCCAAGGCACAGGGGATCACCAGCTTGGCTGCATATTGGAATTATCTAGAGAACTTTTTAACCCCTCAGGACCCAGGCTTCCCCCCAGACAAATTAAATCAGAATGGATCAGAATGGAGTTGGCAGATGAGCAAATCTCCGTAGTTTTTAAAACTCCCCAAGTGATCCAAAGTGCAGCCAAGACAGAGAACTGCTGCTCTGAGCAAACATGAGAAACGACAAAATGATGCCAACTGGCTGAAACAGACACTCAGCAGGGCCCTATGCTAAGCCCTGTCTTCCAGAGCGCTGGACTCTTGCATCCTGCAATGTGACATACAATAGGTGCTCAATAAACATGTGTGCATGAATGAAAACTAATCAACCAGAAAACTTGTGGAGAATTAGTGCCTCCCTTCTCCAGGGTACCTGGATGAATACACAGAAACAAACTATGTCATTATGAATTATTAAGTCTTGTAAAGGCAGTAACCCTACAACAGACAGAATTCTTTTGAGAAAGCTTTGCTTGGGAAGTAACTCCACATTCATAAGTCCAAATGCATAGCATAAGAAGTACAGATGAAAACTAGGGAAGATTTTTTTGGGTCCAAAATAGGGGTCAGCACACTATGACCCATAGGCCAAATCCAGCTGCCATCAAGTCTTATAAATAAATGTTATTGGCACACAGCCACACACATCTCTGTCCACACTGTCTGTGGCTGCTTTCACACCCCAAGGGCAGAGCTGAGGATTTTCAGCTGAAACATGATGGTGACAAAGCCAGAAATATTTACTCTCTGGCGTTTTAGAGAACAAGTTTGCCATCCCTTTCCCCAGGGGTATAAGGAAGTATACAAACAAAACATAATGTGATTGCCTTTGGGTAGTGGAATTATGGGTGGCTATTTCTTTTTATGTTTCTTATATTTACCAGCTTTTGACTTGTATGTTTATAGGAGCATATGAGATACGCTATGTAGCAAAACAGCTGTAATCAGTAGGGCTACAGGAGCTATCAAGGAGATAGGGACCAACCCCCAAAGGACTTTTAGCTTAGAACCAGCAGAAGACCAGCTCGATCCAACACAGAGAGTAATTTCACCTTGTGGCGACCCCTGTCCTTACTATACACTCACTGTAATTCATTCGCGTGCTGAACACCACACCCCGTGCCATGATCCGAAGTGGAAAGCCCAGGTGAGGACACAGAATGGCCTCCAAATCTCCACCCTTTCCCCCACAAAGTTCTAAATACTCTTCCGCTTACTGAATGTCCTACCCCCGCAATTAAATGAGCCTCAATAAAAGCAACTCCCACTAAAAGGGGCTGCTCTGCCTGTGCAGTAGCCCATTCTCTGTCCCACTGCTCCACTAATGAACTCCTTTTCGCTCTAAACTCTATGCTGATTCCTATTAGAATTTTTCCCTGTGTGAAGCCTCTTAAGAACCCACAGTGGGCCTCACACCTTCAGGCCCCCAGACCCCTGGAATGCCTGCATCACCTGTGTGTTTAAATCATAAACTTAAGGAAAAAAAAAAAGAAACAGTCTGCCTCAATGTAGACACCAGAGCTGAGCTGCCCAGCTCCCCGTGGTGACGGTACCTTGTTTCCAATGGCCTTCTTGGGTGGGAAGTTGTAGGCCCTCACTTGAGGGTATTTGTTCTGTAACTTGTGGTGCAAACTCCTGAACTCTGTGTACCGTCGGTAGACATTCCATTCATCATCTTTTATCCGGATGTAGACCTGTCAAAAAAAGGAAGGAGAAAGAAAATGGAGACTTCTCTTAAAACTTCATTATATGAGGATGGGCGTTTGGCAATGCTCCACTCCTGAAAACAGGTCTTTGAGGGCAGGGCCACACTGTGTCCCCTGCCACCGGAAGCCCAGTGCCTGGCACAGAGCAGGAAGTCAGTACTACTAAGTGAACAAGTGGGCACACGAATGACGAATCAGGCAGGCTACAGGATCAACATGCTGTATACCGTTTCCCCAATTAATCTCAGCAATGCATTAGTCATATTTTTGTCAAAGACACACTGCAGCAGAGACAAGTTGCTGGTGAGGATCTATTCGTCCTCTCTGGCTATGCATTTCCTCATTTGGAAAACGGAGCCAACAGCACCTCTTCCCAAGGTGTATGGACAGCATTCAGGTACAAAAGCAGCGCAGCTGTGCCTGGGACCATGCAGACCTCCACACAGAGGAGGTGGAACTCAGTCTGGGGAAGGAGGGAGGGACCAGACATCAGCCCAGCTGGATGGAAGGTCATGTCCAGTTGGGATACGCACAACGGGCCATAAAACCTCTTTATTTTAATCAAGCTGTAAGTGCCAAGAGAACACTCTGGGGGTACAGAATGTGAGAGCTGCTTCAGCAGCTTTCCACAGGCCCTGACGCCTTCCAGGGACATGCAGCCACCACACTGCAAGGGGAACAGACAAGTGGGAGCAAGATCAGTAAATCGTAAAAATTGCACAAGTTAAGGACAGCACAGAGAGTGAAGTCCCGATGATACATGGCAGTGTAATTTGCAATCTGTAAATGTCAGCACACATCTTAAAACCTCTTTAACCATAAAACTGTATATTTCAATGTGATGATAAGTTCTGCCTCTACATGAAAACCACCCAGTATCCCCGATGCAGACATCACGTATTTGAATTTTGGTTAGGTGACCATCAGGGTCTCTCACAATATTTGAACAAGACAAAGAAAGGAGGACTTAAACCAAACAATTACAATTAATGAGTAGAAGTTTCCAGTGGAATTAGATGGTGAAATAGAGGCTCCTGAGTTTATTAGAAGTCTCCAAGCTAAGAGAGACAGTAAATATACTGGGTGACAGATATCAAGTGGCTTCAACTGGCCGGAGAGATGAGTCTAATCCAATGTAATGAAATTCAGAAAGTTCAATGTCAGGACCTGCCACAAAATCCAAAAAAAAAAACAACACCGTAAGTATAGGATGGGGAAGTACCGCCCAGCAGTAGCCTGTGGGACAAAGATTTATAGGTCTCAGTAAGTTCAGCTCAGTGAATGATGTGGGAGAGTCATTAAAAAAGTCCATGTAATCTTCAGACCTCATCTAAAGGTAAATGGTAAGTTCTAGAATAAAGGAGTTGAAAGTCTTGTTCTATTCTAGATCAACCAAACCAACTTAGTTAGGGTTTGGTTGCCACCTGCTAAAAGACAAGAAAAATATGTTCTGCAAGGCCCACGATCACTTGCCACTCAAGAGTGTGGCCTGTGGCCCAAGAGCATCAGCACCACATGGGAAGATGTTAATGCAGCACCTCAGGCTCCACCCCAGACGCACTGACTCAGATTCTGCACTTTAATAAGAATCCCAAGTGGTTCCTACACACTTTCAAGTTTGAGAGGCACTGAGTTCTATGAGATGGTTTACAGACAAATTATCAGACAAAAGATAAAAGACAGTGGAGGATGACAACCTGAGCCTCGGGATGGAGGGAGTCGAGATCTCCAAATTCCTGGAATGAAAAGAAGACAGACCAAGATAACACATTCCAGTGATTCTAGGAAGCAGACTTCCAGCAGGTAGAAAATAAGAGAAAAACAAATTTCAGCAGAGAAGGACTTTCTAGCAGCCCAGGCTGCCTGAAGAAGAAAAGGTATGTTTCAAAGGGTTTCTTGGCACTGGGTGTCCAAGCAGTGCTATAAAGGCTGATCGGACTGTGATCACAGTTATGCAAGTATTTGATTTATAACAGGGAAGTACGCATCAGATCCCCAAAGCATCTGGAATGGCCTGTTGGTTACGGAGAACTGGGCCTTCAGGCTCACATCTCCATAGACTGAGATGTCATTAATCAATGAGCAAATGCACCCAGCAGAGGTTAAGGGCATGCACTTCATTATGGCCCATTCGGTCATTCTCTGAGTGCCCCAGAGCGAGAGCAAGTGCTTGTTGCCCACCCAGTATCCATTCCCCACCAATATTTCTGGGGCAGCAATCTATTCAGAAAAAAGAATTAAACTAGATTTTTCTGTCTCCACAGAGAAGAATGACTAATGAGATGCAAACGAAAATTATTGTTTGGGGCTTCTAAGAAAGTTCTCAGGGGAATTCTGACTCAGCTGGTAAGTGCCTTTCCCCCTCCACCCACTCTTCCCCTGTCCTGTTCTTTCTTCCTCAAAAAGACGTGATGACTGACACTCCAGAGGCCATTTTGTGATCGCAAGGTTGTCATAAGAATGGAAGCAAAAACACAGACGGACCTTGGATCTCTGATGACATTTTGAAGTCACCATACCAATTACTAGAGAAATATTTATATCAATTAAAGGGAAATCTTTACCTCTAATTTGCTCAAACTAATGTTTTAAGGGACTTTGTACTAGTGGCCAAACGCAATTCTAATCTGATATATCCTGAATGGCTATGTCTGCTAGTAAATTCTTACACAAGTCCGAACATCCACCTCCCCTCACAGAGTGGCAACTTCAGTCACTTGTCTGGTCATCACGCACAAGGCTGACTATCTGGCTCAGGAGAGGCAAACCGTAGCCTGTAGGCCAAGTTACCTATTGCCATTTTTTACCTATTGTCTTTAGCTACTTCTGCAATACAGTGGCAGCGCTGTCGTAACAACAGAGACCATATAGCCTACAAACCTAAAAATATTCTATATATATAATTTTGCTGACCCCTGATCTAGATATTTGGAGAATCTTCATTATTGTTATTTTTTTCACCAATATATCCAAGATCCAGTGTGGAGAACGGCAGTGTTTCCCAAACAGTACCAGCTCCTGGAAGGGCTATATTAACCATCTAAGACACAGGAGTCCGTGGTGTTCCAAAGCTTCCCTGGTGATTCTAAGGAGTGGCTGTTGTGGTCTGAGGGTTTGTGCACAGCCCCCTGCCCCTGCCAATTCATATGTTGAAATCCTAACCCCCAAAGTGAAGGTATTAGGAGGTAGAATCTGGGTGGTGGTTAGGTCATGGGGGTGGAGGTCTCATGAACGGTATTATTGCCCTTATAAAAGAGACCCAGAGAGCTCCCTTGCCACTTCCGCCATGTGAGAGCTGTCCATGAACCAGAAAGCAGGTATTTACCAGACACCATCTCTGTAGCACCTTGATCTTGGACTTCCCATTCTCTACAAGTGTGAGAAATAAATGTGTGTTGTTTAAGCCACCCTGTGTATAGCAGTTTGTTATGTCTAACAAATGGACTAAGACAGCACAGATTTAGGTGTGTCAGACAGCCAGGCTATTCCTCCTCCTCTCTGGCTATGCCGTTTGTAAAACGGAGCTGACTGACTGCACCTCCTCCCAAGGTATGGACAGCATTCAGGGTCAGAAGCAGCACAGCCGTGCCTGAGACCATGCAGCCCACCATACGGAGGAGATGGAACTCAGTCTGGGGAAGGAGGGAGGGATCAGACATCAGCCCAGCTGGACAGAAGGTCATGTCTAGATGCGATGAGCACGACTGGGACACAAAACATCTTTATTTTAATCAAGTTGTAACTGCCAAGAGAACACTCTGGGGGTACAAAATGTGAGAGCTGCTTCGGCAGCTTTCCACAGGCCCTGACATCTTCCAGGGACACACAGCAACTACCCTGTAAGGAAACCAGAGAAGTGGGAGAGACAGCAAATACATTTTTAGAAGTGATATCAGTTAAGAACAGCCTAGAGAATAAAATCTCCAGTGATAAATGGCTGTTGCAACCTGCAACCAGTGAATGTCAATACATACCTTAAAAACGCTGAAAATAATGATAAACATAATCACCTCTAATGTGTGTGAGGCACTGCGATTCTACATTTTCCATAACACACTCTGTGAAAGCACTGAGTCCCTTCCCACTTCAATGGCCCCTCTTGGCCCTGCACGTGGGCACATCCTCTTCTGTCCACCCTTAAAGGCGGAGGTCTTACCTGGGACCCTCCCCTCCCCTACACAAGCTTCCACTCTCGGGTCTGCACACTTCATTTTACATCAATGACCCTCACATCTATAGCTCTAGCCTGGACCTCTAACACAATTGCCAGACACGGACCTGATAAAGCTCACTGTGTCAACATCTGAACCCGATATCAGCACTGCAAACCCACTCCTTGTTCTCCTGGGACCTCACTCTCTCAGTGTGAATGGACCACTGAGTTGCCTGAGCCAAAAATCTAGGCATCAAGTTTGACCACTCTTGTTATTGACCCTCTCCCCCACATCCAAGTACTAAATAATAAGGCCTGTCACCCCACCCCCAAAACCCACCTCCAGAGCTACGCACATCTCTGCCAGGACTGCCACAACAGGCCTCTCGCTGTCCTTCTAGCCAGCTGCATTGCCCTATTCAATCATGTTTGTCTCCCTTGCTCAAATTCCTTTACTGATTGCCCACGGAGGACACCAAATGGGCTCTGGAGAAGGGACGTGGGCAGCCTCCATCGGCTCAGAAGTGTCCTCTGTCATCACAACCACTTTCCTTCAGGCTCCACCCCTCACTTTGGTAAATCAGCAGAGTGCCCATTTTCCTGCATTTTCTGTAAAATTCTTTAATTTCTTAAATTCTTAAAAGCTTCTTTACAACCAGGGTGGCGCCAGTTTGCCTGGCTTGCTTTCATTCTATAAAACGTTCAGATAGGACCAAACACCCTGCCCTAGAAACAGCATCCCTTGGCCTTCCAGCTGTCTGCTTGCTGTATCTGCTGCTGTGGGTGACAGCAGGCATTCAGGAACTCAGAACTTAAGGATCCAGGTTAGAAAGGAGCTTAGAAACCATTAGTTCAACCCTTCCTTTTACAAGTCATGGGACTGGTGTGACAAATACCTCCTCCCCATCCCATATTGTCCACTGTAAGGAGGTGTGCCCAGGTCTGACTCCAATGGACCAATGACTTATGAGAAGCCACCCTGACTGAGGATATGAATATAAACCACCTGAGAAGAAGGTACTTCATGGGTGTGATGACCAGAGCAGGAAGGAGAGGAAGACCCTTTCAGAGACATAATAATGAGGTCAACAAGGAGACACAACACATAGGGGTGGTCAAGAACACAAACTCTGCACCTGAACCCCTGATCCAAACCCTGGCTCTGCCATACTACCTGTGTGCTTGACGAAAGGCACTTCACTGCTCTGTGCCTCTGCTCCCTCCTGTGAGCAACAAGGAGGACAATATTACCCACCTTGATGGGTTTGGGAGGATTAAATGAGTTCACACATGGTTTGGACTTACCAGGGCCTGGCACGCAGAAGATGCCATGTGAGTGCTCAATACATAAATAAATAATTAATTACAAATAACCTTATTGGGAATATTAACTAGGCATTGTGGGGATCATTTTGCCATATATATATATCATATATAACATATATATCACATATATAATCATTGTATTGTAAACCCGAAACTAACAATGTTATATGTCAATTATACTTCATAAAAATACATTAAAAAATCACCTTACTGATTAGGTTGTCACTGGGAAATGACAAAGATATGGATTTTGGAAATCTCTGATCTTGGGTCAGCTCTACCAGGAATTCCCTCCAGTGGTGTGGCCGACAGAGACAAGGCTGCAGTGAGACATCAGGACAGCCATGGCTGGCCCATGCACTGTGGCCTCAGCCCAGAGGCCCACTCCTCCTCTACCTACTAGCTATGGGATGGCAGGCGAATGGCTTCTTTCTGAATCTCAGTTTACTTATCTGAGAAATGGGTAGAATACAAAAAAGGATGTCTGGAAGCATTCGTAAAAATGCCTGGCATACCACAGTATCCCTCTGTTGCTTTAATTATTGTTGCTGTTACCATCATCATAACCCAAATCATGAATTTCTACAAACTTTGTGAAGCACTGCCATTATAGTCACCCCACCTCAGCTTTACAACCTCTGCACAGAATTTTTGCTTGGTAAGGAACAAATATACAGACTACCCCTGAGTCACATTCCTGGGGCTTAGAACAAAGTATGCCATGGGTCATTAAGATTATTTAATAAAAATACAAATTATAATGCCCCTCTCCCCAAAGCTCCACAATATGCACCCCAAATATATTATTTGTCAAGTTCCACGATAACAGCTCTGCCACAGAAGTTGGATGGTGGGGCACCTCACGACCACTGCATGTGCTGGTGGGAACGCCCCTTCTTCTTCTAGGCCTTGTTTCCCCATGTGTACATGCAGGGTTGGACCAGGGGGTCTCTGGGTCCCTTTACAGCCCTCAAGTTCTGGTCCTTAGTCCTCAGGTGATTTATAAATTCCAAGTACCTCACTGGGTCTCTTTCTAACTCCACTCCATTCTCATTTCATTGAGGAGACCCCAGTGTTCATGGAAGGAGGTAGGAGGCCCGACCTGGGGCATTATTTGGGAGGGTTTCATACTCAAGAGGAAAAGCCAGCAGAACCGTCCTTGGAGCCTCTCTCTTCAAAGCTCAGTTGTCTGAGAATGACCCTGTCTCCCAAGAACACTGGGCAGCGAGGGCTGATGCTCACAAGGGGCAGAAAGGGTTCTGGGTGCTTCCATCCGCTTCAGTGACAGTCCTCCCTCCCTCCTCTGCCGGCACCATTAGACCGAGGCCTCTCCAAGGTGAAAGGTGTGGCAGCAGCTTCTGTTACATCTGGAGGCCATCTGATAGTGAGGGGTGGAGGGCCACCACAGGGCCCTGGAGACCAGCCAGGGGCTCCGGGTCAAGCACGAGTGTTCTTTTTTCTGCGGGTGTCTGGATGCTCATCAAATCCTATGTCTCCAGTTGACAGTCAAAGTTAGAGAGCTCTAGGAGAAATTCAGCAAGAATGGAGCTGCCCACTGCCAGAGCCAAAGCAGTAAAATGATCCTTTTCAGACCTCCACTAAAATATACATACCTTCAACACTAACTCTTGCCATTTATGAAGCACCTACTATGTGCGAGGTATGCCAGGCACTCACATGCCTCACCTTTCATCCTCAGTTAATCTGCAAGGCAGAGGCTGTGAACTTGCCCCTTCTACAGGCGAACACTTGGGCTCAGAGAGAGTGTGTCACTTACCTGAGAGGAGATAAAGGACTGAACCCAGGTCTGTTTGACGTCTAAGGCCCAGCGCTTTCTATTACAGTGTGCTGCTGCAATAACCAAGGCTCCCAAAGCCCCGAGAGCCCCAAGCCAGCAATGCTGGCAGCTGGAGACAGCAGCTGCCAAGGAAGGACCCTGCATGGTTCCTCTGAGGTCCAATGTCACTTCCCTGGGAAGATCACGCATCCTCAGAACACTCTCCAATGCGCCTTCTCGTTTACACTTGCTCCTTCTATTCTAATGCCATTGAAACCACCCAAAATTACATGAACAGTTCACCCTCACCAGCACTGCTTTTAAGCATCCAAAATTGCAAAACTTTCCCTGCAAATTAAGTTTTCCTTTTAAATTATAATAAACCAAATTGTGCACTTATTTCACTACAGAATTGAAAGAACTTATGCCCCAAATTGTTAAGCTCCAGGAAGGAGCTTAACAATTCCTTCCTCCCTCCCTCCCTCCCTTCCCCTCTTCCTTTCAACTTTAAAAGGCTTTCCCATCCAAATTAAGTTCGACAGACCCCATTCCTTCTGTCTGAGCCATAAAAATAATAATTCCTTGGAGGAATAAAAAGAGTTGACCTCTTCTGGCAAAATCAAGTTGTCTTTTAAAACAAGCAATAAAAAGCCTTTCAAGTCCAATCTCTTTGACTCAACAAAAGAAAAATAGCAGGGTAATATCTCTAATCAGGAATCAGGGCAAACCCTCCCTTTTCTGCTTCAAGAGGAAGTTTGAGTTTTTAGGTTTCTTTTCCACTGGGAAGAATCACACTGGTAATATGTGTGATAACACTCAGGTAAGTAGAAGCTAGCAGGGAGAAAGAGCAAGACCTCAGTCCATCAGTGAATCGAATCCAGAACTACGCCTGTGTAGACAGGGCCTCTGGGAAATGCTTTCTTTAGGAGACTGGAAACATCTGCCAGAGCGTTCCTATCAGCCCTCCTGCCCCTCGGCTGCTCTGCCGAGCACTCCACCCCTCGCTTCTCTCATCTGTTTCCGAGCTAAATCTAAATGGACTCACAGAGAATGTGCTCCTTTGTGAGCTTCTTTCACTCCATACCGTGTTTGCGAGATGTCTTCATGTTGCTGTGCATAGCGCTCACCTGTTCTTGTTCAATGCTGCATAGTATTCCATTATACAAATGCATCACAGTTTATTAAGCCATTCTGCTGGGATGGGAATTTAGACTATCTCCAGTTGGGACTCTTACAAGTAAGGGAGCTATGAGCATTCATGAGCATGGCTTTTGCACTAATTTCTTTGGGGAGCATAGATCCCAATTTGAGAGGTAAAATCATGAAGCTACTAGGAGAAAACATATCTTAAAGACCTTGGGGGTAGGCAAAGATTCTTACACAGAATACAAAAGGGCGTAAAGAGCCTTCTAGGCAATAGTTACACAGGTATATACAGAAGTAAAAATTAATTGAACTAAAAACTTAAAAGAGTGATGCCCCTGAACTAAAAACACTTGTGTGTTTAAACCTAATTTTAAACACACAAGTGAGGGGCAGGAGGAAAGCCATGCCTTTGCTATCCTCAGGAGTGTGAGCTTTTATCCTAACTTATGGTCCTGGGGCATCCGCAGTGCACTGCAGAGGGTGAGCATCCACGTGGACATGGCATGCAGCCAGTGTCAGTGCTCAGAGGGGGTCCAGAGACTGGACTGGCCTCAGCTGACCTGCGTTTAAATCCCAGCCCTACCTCTTGCTAGCCAAGTGATCCTGGGTACATTAGTTCCCCTCTTTAGGCCTCAATTCCCCATGTGGAAAATGAGGATAGAGCTGGTAGCTGCTTTGCAAGGGGAGGAGGAGAACCGAGTGATTATGTGTGAGACAACATTCTTTACATCTGTTAACACGTCTAATCATCAAATGTTGCATGTTTTGGGGTAAAATTTACCTCTGAAACAAATACATATCTATATAAACCTACATTTCTATAGAGTATATCAATCTATCAAATAACCAAGAGAGGGAGAGAGGAGGAAAAGGAGAAAGAATGAGAATACAAGGAGAGGGGGAATGAAAATGTAAAAGCTGCTTTAAGTCGATTTAAGTCCCAGATCTGTTTCCGGGGTCTGCCAAGCACCAGCAGGCTTCCAGCCAGCAGTCATTGGGTCTCAGGTGCATTGAGGCCTAGCGTGCAAGAGGCAGAATGGCACAGTGCAAGGGCTGTGCAGGGAGAGAGGCTGGGTTCAAGCTCTAGCTCTTCCCTTTGCCAGCTGGGACCCTGAGGATCATATTTCACCTCAGGACACAGCTTCTCAATCTGTGAAATGGGGACAACACCGATCTGGTCGGGCGGCTATGAGGTGCCGTGCTTGGCAGGGAGCAGGCAGTGGCAGCTGTTAATATTGTAACCCCCTCACCTTCGTCGTCATCCGCCTTTGTGTACACGAACTTCCCTATTACAAAATTAGGGGTAATTATAGGATGTGTAATCACGAAATTAAAGCAGGTAATTACCATGCCTAATTAATTGTCAAATGCTAGGCAGGCGAGGAAACACAAACAGAATACAGTCTGTGGGCTGGGCAGTTAAACATCCCCTTTGCTTCCAAAAAACTGTCAACAGAAGCAGCAGAGTTCAGTAAATGACCTTCTTGGGTGGATTTTCAAGCACTAAAACAAAACCTGGGAAGTGTTCCTTGGGCTTCTGACTCAGAACAAGCTTGGTACACCTCTCTGCTGGCTGCAGGAGGGCCTGCTATTTATACTGCCCTGTACACAAGCACCAAGGTTCTCTGACCAAAGGGGACCTCATAGGAGACAACTGATGGGTGCTGAAAAATTCTGCAAGGATCAGACTCCACAGAGAACCTTGCTGATGTGGATGCAGTAAGAACGCCACAATGAATGCTCATTTACGCACCGCTGCTCGGAAACAAAACGTCGGCTGCCCCTGCTTCCTGCAGCATAGATCAGATGCATCCTTCTGCACTTCGAAATTCAGACAGTTTTTTAAATACCTAAACTCCTCCGCCTCGGAAGCAAACACATTTTTATTTTTATTTATTATTAATTTTTTATCCTCACCCAAGGATGTTTATTGATTTTAGAGAGAGAGGAAGCAGGGGAGGAGGAGGAAAGAGAGGGAGGGAGAGAGAGAAAGAGGGAGGGAGGGAGGTAGAAAGGGGAAGGGAGAGAG
>PVKM010015060.1:0-28329 GCA_004027735.1 Carollia perspicillata | reverse complement strand
ACCGCTCTGCCTGGTTTCAGGAGCTGTAACCCCTGCTCCCATGGCTAAGGCTGAGAGAGTGACCTTTGGACTGTGAGCCACTAAGGAGACAAAGCTTATCTCCCTGGAAGGAGCACTGCTTCTGCTTCATCCATCTCTGGTCCCCAATGCTTGGTCAGTTAGTCAATGATGGGTAAGATTCCCCAAGGGGGGAATGACCTATAACATAGCCTAAGTCCTCATTCTGTCTGCAAGAAGTCTCCTAATCTCTTGGCAGCCTCACTACCCCTGCCTGACTAAGCCTGAAACAATGCCTTAAGCCTGAGACAATGTTGGTGGTGGGTACCGCCCTGTGCTAAAAGGGCGGGTTCCCTAGGGCAATCAGGACTAAGAAAGAATATGTAAAATCCTGTGAAATCTGCTTTGTTTACAATGCTCTGAATTAGATAAGGGTCTAAGCAAGAAGTGAGTTTGTTCCTTAAAGTTTTATAGCTCTTTAGCTATCTGATCCTGACTCAAAATAGGCCCTCAGAGTTCTTTGTTATTTATTGTTTGGCCCTTACTGCCTGACAATGATTAATGAGCTTTACCTGTATCCCTGTGCAAAACCAACTCAATAAAAACCCATTGAGGAAAAGGCTCTTGGCCCTTCTCCTTTGAGAGATTGACCACCTTTCCTCCCCAAGCAGATCATGTCTTGATAGCATTATTTTCATCTTTGGCAGCTGGGAGGGCTCTGAGGGCGAAGCCTCCCCCCCCCCCCCACAAGTGATGGCTGCTCTTGACTGACTTTGCACGTATACTTGGTTAAACAGGTTTTATTTGGGAGAAGCTATCAACTTGGTAGTTTCTACTGCACTCTAGAATTGTCACTCATATTAACCATACATACTCAGCTCACCAAACCAGACCACCCAAAGCTTAGCTACGCACTGGCTCAGAGAGAGGGGTAGCGTTTTGCTTACAGAATTTATCGACAATTCACTTTGCTGTGTTCTAAGTGTTCATAAAGGTGCCAAGAATGCTGATGTTTCAGAACTTGTTTTGAGCTTCCAGAATCACTAGCACCCAGGGACAAAGATGAGGAAGAAGAGACAGGTGAAGAGAAGAACCCATTACGAACCTACTCCAGATATTTAAAGAAAGCCAACCACTTACAGTGCAGATCACACTTGCTAAAGTAGCTGTAATCAGAACCTTATAGAGATTCACAGAGAAATTAAGTTGTAACAAATTAATAACCTAACAGGACTTAACAATTCCATACTAATCATAAGAGACTGCCATGTAGTAAACAAGATGGCAAGTAAAATTGCAGGTTAATGACCTTGTACTTTACAGCACAAAGAGGCACATACAGTACCAGGATGGAATAAAATGTATCGTAGGAATACAAATACACATAATGCCATTTATAAATAAATTATTTTACACTGATTGCAATTACATTTCCTTGTTTTAGTACGACCTTGTAATTAAGATATGAGTGAATTGCTGACTTGTTCTTGCCTGATCAGCACCAAATACAAATATTTTTCTTAGCTACAGTAGTTGAGTAAACACCCAAACTTTTTATACAGACTGTCTTGTTTTCGGACAAAAATTCCCATCCAAAAGCATGATCACAAATTCGGCAGACCTGCAAGCACTGCAAACACTTTGGATGCACTGCTCTCCCCACAGACTGTTTACAGTTATTTCCAGAGTAAGGAAGCTGAGCAGCCCTTCAGTTTTCCCTTTCACCTACTCAGTGCTGCTGGACGGATACCACTCTGGTCAGAAATGCCGCAGCAACTGTGAGCTTGGCTCCACCCGTGTGTAATGCCCCTCCCCCTCCCCCTTACATCTGAGGTGGACCCTTCCTCTGAGCTGCCATGTGCAGTCCTGACCCAGCACTAGTACACCACATGCTAAGCTTCCTCCCAGGGCCTTTTATATTGGTCCTGAGGGCAGAAGCATGAGGCCTTTGATGCTAGATCATAAACTCTTTCTGAATTTGGTTTAGAAAGCAGGTGTATACAAAGGAAACAAAACCCCTACAATCCTTGCCTTTAAGGGGCTTCAATTTACTAAGAGAAATAATAACATACAAATTCCTCATATGAGGCACAATGACATTTAATAATGTTAAAAGGAGCAATTTCTGGAAGACGAATGGAAGAGCAACTATTAGTTGATGAATAAAAGGAGAGTTCATGGACGTGGTGATTGTTTGCCCTGGGACTTAAAGGAAGAGACTCGCCCTGCCAAGGAGTTCTTATGTTTCTTTTGACATATTATTAGAGGAGGTGTTTTCAAAGTACCAGTCAATGAAGAAAGAACACCCATCACACCTGAAGAACCAACACCTTTATCTATGTTAAGGAAAGATTAATAATAACAATATCAATAATAATAATATACCTTAGCTTGAGGAAAGGGGGAGTATTTGTGAAGAGAAATGTCAGAGGGAAGAAGGACTGCAAGAGACAGGAGTTGAACACCAATGGGGGAGTGTAACCGGAGGAAAGTCACTATCAAATGAAATAGTTGATTCTCTACACAGAATGAATGGGCTGGGTCTAGACAGGCCTAAGAAAGTATGCTGATGTCAGTGTATTGCTCTGTAAAAATGAGTGAACACTAAGCAAATTTAAGTGAGAAAAGGATGGCTCCTTGACGAGTCCTGGATTCTGAACAAAACAGTAAGGCTGACGGGAGTTCAGTATATTAGCTTTATTATGGTAAAATCAAAGTGGGGGGATAGCTTACCATAAAAACAGACAAAGCGAAACAAATAGATGTGCCCATCAAACCCCACTATTAGAAAGGTTATCGGTGCGCTACGAGGCCCTGGGCCAGGGCAGGCTTCCCTGAGCTGGAGGAGGAGGTGGCGAAAAAGCCACGTCCAAAGGGGAGCAGAAGCACCCCTTCCCTGCAGGCAGGTAACTCACTCCTCAAAGGAAAAGCCAGTCATGTCCAATACACCGTTTTCAAATTTACCAATGCAGTGAGTCACTCCAAAGGGGGCTCACATATCTTCATTTTTTAAATCATTTTATTTTATTTTATTTTATTTTTTACTTTCAATATGATTTTGTATTAGTTTCAGGTGTACAGCATAGTGGTTAGACAATCATATATACTGTACAAAGTTGAAATCTGTGACAAAACAAATTGGCAATCTACAGAATGGGAGAAGAGACTCAACAGTGATATATCTGATAAGGGGTTAATATACAAAATTTATAAAGAACTCATACTACTCAACACCAAAAAATAATCCAATTAAAGAATGGGCAGAGGCCCTGGCTGGCATAGCTCAGTGGATTGACGGTGGGCCTGCGAACCAAACGAACTCGGTTCAATTCCCAGTCAGGGCACATGCCTGGGTTGCAGGCCAGTTCCCAGCAGGGGACGCACGAGAGGCAACCATACATTCATATTTCTCTCCCTCTCTCCTCCCCTTCCCCTCTAAAGATAAATAAATAAAATCTTTAAAAAAAAAAAAAAGAATGGGCAGAGGACCTGAATATATACTTCTCCAAAGAGGACATACAGATGGCCAATAGACAAGAAAAGATGCTCCATGTCACTAATCATCGGAAAAATGCAAGTTAAAACCATGATGAGATATCGTCTCACATCTGTCAGAATGACTCTCATCAATAAATCAACAAACAACAAGTGCTGAGGACGTGGAGAAGGGAACCCTCACACATCTTCATTTTAAACAAGCAGCCTCCAATCCCATCCCATTCCCCACTTCAACGCCTGCCCCCAACTCTGAGCTATTTTCTTGTGGTTTGTCTGTGGGGACTCTTTGAGAAATACTGCATCCCCTGCCGCAGGCTACCTAGCTCCATGATTCTGTTGTGTTGGCCTAGCAAGGTAATGGAAGTGAACTCGGCCAAGTTGTGTACAATTCTTTACCATTTATCATTACTACCTGTGTAATTATTCACTGAACTGTTATTCTGTTTTCATTTTATTTTCCCAAGTAAATATATATTTTTGAAAGAAACCCTCTTGATTCCATGTGTTCAAAGAAAGTCTAAAGGTCATCTTCAATGAAGCAGTAGCTTAACGACTTCTCCAGTTCACTGAAGAGGCCTTCGTTAAATAGTTCTCCAAACTGCAGTTGTGAGAAACAGAGATCAAACTTCTGATGATCTTCTCCCAAGAGCTCTCCACCCCAGCAAGAGTGATGTAAAAAGACCTTGGGACCCTGGCATTTACACAAATCTCATCTCGGTTTTCTTGGCTAAGTGCTCATTGAAAGAGTCACATTTTTTATTCTTCAGGTGTTTCAAGAGCTCTCTGAAATAAAAGACCAATAACAAGTAATTAAATGCTAGCCTTCCTTTTCCCTGCGGAGTCAGGACATTAAATCTGCACATGATTGGAGGATGCAGCATCCAGCAAGGAGACACAGGCCTTGGTAGCTGCCCATGTCGTTCTTGATGTTGCCCTTGCAGAGATTTCACTGAGCGTATTTTCTTTTTTAAAAAAAGATTTGATTTATTTACTTTTAGAGAGAAGAGGAGGAGGGAGAAAGAAAAGGAAACAGCAACGTGTGAGAGATATATCAATCTGTTGTCTTGAACATGTCCCCAACCAGGGACCTGGCCTGCAACCTGGGCATGTGCCCTGACTGGGAATCAAACCAGTGACCTTTTGGCTCACAGGCCAGTGCTCAATCCACTGAGGCACACCAGCCTGGGCTTCACCAAAAGTATTTTCTTAGTTTGCTTGTGCTTAAAATATCAATGTCTGGGTTATTTAACTAATTATGGTGCTTTGTTTGGGTCACGATGACATCCTTTGGAATCAATAGACATTTCTGTCATCACTGTTTTGATTAGCAAGATATTTCATTGAATTCTATGGTAAATGATGGAGATGTCTTTGGATCTTATCAATTATAAATGAGCTATTATTTCAAGACAACTAGAAAGGCCATCCCTACCAGAGACCAAGCAGGCTACCCGCTCTTCTGCAGAGATGGCTTTATGAGTTAGACAACAGGCAGATGGGGCTTCAGTGATGCAGGCTCTGATCTAAGGCAATTATAATCCCCTGGGCTCAGCCAGATTCACTGAGGAGAGCTCTCCATAGGGTAGATTCCAACCTTCAGGAAGCCCCTGGGGACTTCCTGAAGTCAGGGTTAGTTCCACTTAAGTGCAGACTCCTGGAGGCAACTAGAGCAGGGGAAACGTCGTGGGGGGAGCTATCTGGAAGATGAAAACCTCCAGGGTGTCCTAAATATGCCAAGATTTCCATCATTTCTGATCAATTTTCTGTTTTCTAATTCACCTGACAGTAACAACCATGAAATTATAATAGCCACACTTGTGGGGACATACTGTGTGTCAGACATTGTACTGGGCACCGTACCTCATGCAGACCTCAGGATTAAATGAGCTGACACATGCGAAGAACAGAAGTGTTTGATAGTCTGTAAATTCTCATACATGGTAGCTATTTGTAGCAGTAGTGGCAGCAGTGGTAGCAATAGTCATAGCAATAACAAGCAAAACCTTACAGAACAAAGATCAAAACTGGGTATGATTAGTGGGGCTCAGGGATGTGTATGGAAAACGGCATCTCAAAGTGTGATGTCAGGTCCTAAAGAATAATTTAAAATGTTACTGCCAACCCTATAGGCTCATCAGAGAAAAAGAAGACCTGCCACCAAGTGGAACAGATAGGGAAAGCTATGTGAAGTAGAGAGTGGGAACTAGACCATGAAGGAAGTTCAAAGCTGATGTGCAGGGGCTAATGCCCTTCCAACATCTGGGTCTCCAGCTGCTCTACACTGCAGAGGATATGGAATACCACACAGCCACATTGTTATCCACCCCCTCCCACCCAGCCCAAGGGTAACATCTGAGTTTAGAAGTTGTGTTGTCCATCCATGCACTGGCCAGTGTCTTGCTCAAAATTCAGAACCCTTCTGTTAGGAATCTGAACAGAATGAAATTGAATTCCAGATGGCAGAACTGAGAGATCCATAAAAGTGGAGGTTACCAGCTCATGTACACAACGTTGTCATAGATAAATAAAGTCCCAGAGGATTCAGATCAAGGAGAATTAACAAAATATGTGTTCAGAGAGGCCCAAAGAGCTCACAAGAAACAGAATAAGTTTAGAAAGCTGCTGCATTCCAGAGCCAGCCTTCAGAGGTTTGGCGTCTGATATTCCCAAGGCTGGCACTCTGCTCTTCCTAGAGTCCCATGATATCTCATGGTAGTTTTTCCATGGCTTCCCCTCCACCCCCTTCATTTAGACTTGTTTACCTTCCTTTCCAAATAGATCAGGACCCCTATCTATTAATATCAGAATTAATATTCTAAAAGCAAAGATTTAAAGGAGCCAATTAAGCAAAGCTTACTTCTCCTAAAGTCTCATTTCATGCTTGCTAATGCTTCCGGATAATCCAGGAAGGCCATAAATAAAAGTATGAACAGCAGTTTGGGAGAACTGCAGGTAAGCCAACTGGTTTCTCGTCTGACTAATGAAAGACACAGCTCCTCTCGATGGAAAGGCATCTCTGTGAGCAGTACAGCCCCTGCGTCTGAGGGGACGTAAGCCAGGTCTCTGCAGCTCCACAGAGTAAGACTTGAAATGAGTCTTCCACTCTACTGCTCATCTGACCTTGGAGGAGTTACATCACCTCTCTACAATGCCTCTTCTGCAGCTACAAATTTGGGGTAACAATATATACCTTACATGAGTGCCACACAAATTAACCATGATGGTACATTAAACCTTCAGCATGTGGGCACACAGTAGGAGGCCTTCCACCAGCCCATGCTGGAGTAAGAAAAATGTGTTTTTCTTCCAGGCAAACAAATGTCAAGTAGGGTCTCGAGGAGCAGTACATGGGAACCTTGCTCAACAGTCACTAAGTGGGAATTATTATGTTGTTGTTGTAGCAGACATTTTAGGTCCAAGTTTGGTTCTTTTGGAAAAGCATCATAGCTAAATTATTTATATAATGTATATAAAAATTATATAATTTTTCTTTGTGATGATTCATAATTAAGTATAGTGATGTACTGCTTAATGACAGGGATATGGTCTGAGAAATGTCTGGTTAGGTGATTTTGACATTGTGTGAACATCATGGAATATACTTACACAAACCTACATGGCATTATCTAATACACACCTAGGCAATATGGAACAGCCTATTGGTTCCAGGCTACAAGCCTATACAGCATGTTACTCTACTGAATACTGTAGGCAATTGTAATATAAGGGTATTTGTGTATTAAGCATGGAGAAGATACAGTAAAAACATGGTATAAAAGACAAAACATGGTACAGTGTATAGGGCACTTCCCTTGAATGGAGCCCACAGGACTGGAAGTTGCTCTGGGTGAGTCAGTGAGTGAGTGGTGAGTGAATGCAAAGGCCTAGGACACTACTGTGCACTCCTGTGGACTCTATAAACACTGTCCACCAGCATCATCACACACATGAGGCATGCATTTTGCTATATTACCATGGCTACAAAGTCACTAGGCAATAAAATATTTCAGCTCCATTATAATGTCATGGGACCATTATCATATATGTGGTCTGTTGCTGACCTTGTTATGCAAGGTGTGACTGTAGTTGAGGTAAAAAAAAATCGTCGTCAGAATTTCAGGCTGATAGGAAATCCATGCAGCCCAGAGTGCTGTCGATAGCACTGATGACATCTCATTGGTCATGACAGAAAGTGGTCTACACTTAATACGGATCTTTTTTTTTTAACTTAGTGCCTGATTATATGTCACTCTAAACACTGAGTCAGAGCAGGTTGATGTGAAAATAAAACACATCCCTCTCTTCCAATGGCTCAGTTAGCTGCCTAGGCAGAGTTGATCTATCTACAACACAGAGTGCATAATTCAAAATGACAATAAAGAAAAAAAGAACCTTGCATAATTTCATGCACGTGGAGGGTAAAGATTGCTGGCAGATTTATGGATTATAACCTGCCGAACACTGTGTGGAAATATTTCATTCCTCTTTGTAGACAGGCAAATTTGTTCATCTTCAGGCCCTTTGGATAAATTTTCCCCAAGAGTTGTTGGACATTAAATCCGTCAAATAGAGACCTATTAAATCTGACTTGATGCCATAAACGGTAGCAGCCTGAGGCCCTGAGTTGTAACAGCACTAAAGATGATACACACCTCCCCATGTGGCCTTTTATGGTAGAGAACAGCAAGGGGATTAGGACAGCCATTCTCCAAGATAGAAATGCGATGGAGGACTTGAGATTCCTGACCCTCTTCAAGGGGTCTTCTTTATGATGCAACCTAGTGACACCAACCCCAGGCAGCTGCGGCCACTGCTCAGCTGGACTGTGCTTCATTCTTACATGTTTCAATGGTTGTGGAGGAGGATGAGAAGACCCAGAGCCACATCATTCTCTGGAATTGGGTAATGTCTACTACCCAAAAGGCCGAATATCTAGGACACTCTACCATTCCAACTGAAGGGGCTTTCCTTAGCAAGGGAGAAAGAAGAATGTTAATTCTGTCCAGAGGAGAGCTGAGCCTGAGGGTTCTCAGGATCTACTGGAGGTCACTCTTCTAGAAGCAGATGAAAGGATGGAATTTGGTATGTGAGGCATCTATTAGGTATCAACACCTGTGGAAGAGTGTTGGAAGAAGTCAGATTGGTAAGAGAGAAGCCTAACTGCAAAGCAGGTCATACAAGGCCTTGGCCAACCCCACCAGAAGTTTGGGATTAGATATGGACTGTTTAAGTGGTCCCACATTGGGCCAAAATGGCAGGCTTTTGGTCATGCCCTTGGAAGAATAGCTCTGTGCTCAAGCAAAGATCATGACTAAGCTGACAACTGAAGCTATCTCTTGGATGCTGGGACCACAACACCTCCCTTCAAAAGGGTCCCATTCTTTTTGCTAGTCCTCAGCAAAGCAGACCTCCCTTGGCTGGGCTTTTAACCTTCTCTGGAGCTTACCCTCTCTGACTCAGTACCTGGTCCTCAGCTTTCTGTGCCCACCTGCTGCCAGAGGTGAGAGCCTCTTCATAAGCTTCTAAAGATGTCTTCCTTTCTGGCTTTCCTATCTTTATTTCAAATGCCTAATAGTCTCCTGGGACTTTTCTGAAACATATCTTCCTCAAATCTTGGCCTATTTATTTGGGGTTAAGTGCTACCAACTGACCTCTTTTATTTACTGTTCTCTGATCCTATTGATATCAATGAGCCTAGCTCTCAACTACTCTCAGCCATAGCTTCCAGAGTAGAGCTAGCCCTGACAGTTGTTAGTACGTACATAGGTGCCCTTCCTGGACCTTTAGCTTGTAAAGGTGTCCATTTTTGAATTAATACCCTATTGGGGAGGTAAGAAGTAGAGTAGAATAGGTAGCAGTGTGGACTCCAGAGTCAATAGATTAGGTTTGAACCTTAGCTCAGCCTGTAGTTGAGTAAACTTTGGGTAAAGTACTTAAAATCTTTGAGACTATGATACTGTTACATCCACCAGTTGCGAGAACAAACGTCGGAGACTTTCAGGGTTTCGAAGATGTTACTTTATTGGCCAAAGCTTTACCTGCGCAGGGGCGAACTCTCCGAACGTGTCCAGAGACACAGTGCTCCTTAGAGCTGCAAATGAGAGTCGCGCCCCCACCGCTCACAGCTAGGGTTTTATGGAAACAAACAAGCAAGCACGTTACAGAAGCAGATGTGGCAGTTAGCTATTGGCAGCCGGACTGCATGTTCAGCCCGTGGACAATCCTGTGGTTGGCTGGACTGCCCCCGCTAGGCCTGTGCTTTCTTTAGCAATTGGTCGGAGAGGCTCGTGATCAGAAGGCTGAGGCAACTGTCCAGTTGGCTATCTGCCAGGTCAGTTCTGTTCACCCTGCCTCTCTTATCTTCCTGGTGTACAAGTCTAAAGATTAGCACGGCTAGCGATTTTGGCTTTCCTAAGCTAATTTTCTTAACACTAACTCCCTATGAATGTTTTCTTTGTTCTCTACAATACCTTACCTACAAAGAAGATATGATAATAGTACCTATATTAGGCTTATGAGAAAGAATATTTAATGGAAGAAAGGAAGGAAGGGGGAAACCAAAGAGAACTGTCTGAAGTCAACTATTTAAACAAATGATCTGCAGTCAAAGAGGCTGGAGATTTTTTCCACAGGGCATTCCTACCAGAGCTTGTTCTTGTTCTCTAATGTCAGTGATCATTCATAGCACTATGAATTGATAGAAGAGGACACGAATATGAAAGGAGCATCTGCCTTCTACGAGCATGTGCCCAGAGGCCATCCAAGTGTCAAACACATGTACCGATGGTGGTGGTGGGGAGAGAAGATGTCGAGATGTGGCCTAGCAGAGAGCATCAGGAGATGAATGGCCTCGCCCTTGCCCTGCAATTACAGACACCGTTACACTGGCATGTAAAAGCAAAAGAGCATTCAGCAGCTTAAATGCCTGTCATCAGCCACTTGGCCTGCACACACCCTCAGACCCCCTGGGAAGGCACTTGGGCTCCAGCCCCAGTCTGCTGAGATGCCTTCTCATGATCATTTGGCAGTTGCTTTTGGAGGAGGTGTATGGTGGAATGCAGTGACCACACTTTGACCCAAGCAAGGTTCTCCAGCCCCAGGTGATTCCCGTAAACTTAAAAGAACCTGGCTGTGTAGACACATGCTGGAGCACGTGCAGAGTGACTGCATAATTTGTCACATGGACTAAGACACTGTTGAAAGAGGGTATATTAATAATTCTGTAGGCAATTAGTATATAATATATACTAATGAAATTAGTACATAATATAGTTCTAAACTAGAACTATCCAAGGTACATTGGCCATGCATTTATCTAAAATAGACATGTAAGACATGAAATGAGGACTTCGTGTTGCATGACTCCATTTAAAAAGCAGGCAAGAGATCTTCATTGGCTATCATTCTCCCTTTGGAAATGACCCATAGTACATTGAATAACAGCCCCCCAACATATTGGGTCCTGATCCCTGGAACCTGTACATATTACCTCATATGGACAAGACTGCAGGTGTTTTAAATTAAGGATCTTGAGATGAAGAGATCATCTTTGATTATCTAACTGGGCCCTAAATGCAGTTACTTGTACTATTATCAGAGAGAGGCAGAGGGAAATCTGACTACATATAGGAAATGTGAACACAGAGCAGTGAGCATTTAAAGATACTGGCCATGAAGACCCAGGTGATGCAGCCACAAACCAAGGAATGCCAGCAGCCTGGAGCTGAAAGAGACAAGGACTAGATTGTCCAAAAAGGCCTCCCAAGGTAGTGGGACTCTACTGACTCCTTCACTGTAATCCAGTGATACTGATTTCAGACTTCTAGACTCCAGATCTATTGAGAAAATAAATCTCAATTACTTAAGCCACTTCACAGGAAACTAATACAGCAATTAAGTGATCTGTTCTTTAGTAATGATTTCTGAAACTAAAATACTTTTTTAAAACTTTAACAAATAAGTAATGTAGAAGCATACAAAAAATAATTAAAATAAAGTCACTGAAAGTTTCACATCCCAAGGAGGGGAAAACAGTATTACCACTTGTTGAATATCATTTATACTGTCTTTCTATTCATTAAGACTATTTAGACAAATAGAAAAATAGCTGTATTTAATAAATCTAATTCATCAAAATCAAAATATATTTTAATTAAACTTCTAAATTTAATTTAGCGTGACAAAAGAAATGGAAATAAAAATAAAGGAAATATTGAATTTCAAATACATTCTTTACATTACAACAAGGAAGTGGAGCAGAAATGGCCAGAACTAAGTCTCAGCTCTAGAAATTATTAGCTACATGACTAGAAAAGTTTACTTCATTCACCTCATCTGTAAAATAGAAACACGAATAGTGTGTATGTCATACAGTTTATGTAAACACTACATGAAATGAGGTATTCTTACTGCAGTGCCTGGAACAGAATAAAAGCTCAATAAATGTCAGTCTCCTAGGAAAATAGATCACATAAATCATGTATTTGGAGGACAGTCACATTTGGGAAACTTGCCAAGTAAGCAATTATAATTTCTTGGATGAATGTCTTACAAACACACACTTCTTTGAATTGAGAAAATATCTGGAAGCGGATGACTTCCTAGTTGCAGTTGGGGCAAGCCAAAAAAATCAGACCCTCCCCCCATGAACTCAAGGCGCCCATCTCAATGTGGCAACGGAACCAAAGATGGTGTCACAGTTGTCCAACTCTCTTCCTGTCAGGGGCATGACAACTATTCCCCATCTCTCGATTCACAATGAGATGACAGCAATCATCACCAACCACACACTTATTTAGATTTTACCGTGTTTCAGGACTGTTTTGCATTATAAGAGATTATGGTATTTAATTTTCACAAGAACCGCTGTCAGACAATATTGTTACCTGCCCCTGTAGATAATGTACTTAAGACTGTTCAGTCTCCTTCCAGACTTCAAGATTTCCTGGAATGGGAGCCAGGCCTTCCCTTCTTTGACTACCTTCTCAAAGTTAGCAAAAGCTTTGACGATAGGTAGTGCTTAATAAAAATCTGTAATAACTCGCAGCAACTGCTCCCATGAGAGGATAGCTGTGGCTTTCTTGTTCTTATTCCAAGCAGCTGTCACAGTAGCTTCCTGCAGTGGTCACTTCCTCTGGCTGCTCTATGAAGTCCTCAATGTTTCTCTCTTCACACAGCACCATCAGAAAGCTATTTTTTCATATTTAACAGATATATTAAAAATATGTGTAAAGCTTTATTTATAGTAATTTCTTTTTTAATTGTTTTATTGTTGTTCAATTACAGTTGTCTGCATTTCCTCCCCACCACTCCCCGCCCCCCAACCCCAACCAAACCCACCTCCCTCCCTTGCTTCCACCCTCCCCCTTGGTTTTGTCCATGTGTCCTTTATAGTAGTTCCTGAAAATCTTTCTCCCCTGCCCCCTCCCCTCTGGCTATTGTTAGATCATTCTTAATTTCAATGTCTCTGGTTATATTTTGTTTGCTTTTCTCTTTTGTTGATTATGTTCCAGTTAAAGCTATTTAAACCCCTGCAAACCTGGACAGCTCTGGGGTACTTGCTTCCAGAAAGTAGCTAAAGCATAGCTCTAGTACGAAGCCACTAGCAATAGATATTTTGCTGCAATTGGTCTCTGCCCCCTGCCCATCAGATGCCTGTCTCCCAGGGCAGACATATAGATGCCCATGAACCCGCTTTGCCACAAAAGGCCTTATTTTCCCCCACTCATAAGTTAAGAGAAAATTCTGCCATAGTCTCACAGTTTCCAAATTCAGGTAGCAGAATTAACCACAGACCCAAATCTTCCTTAGATTCCCAATTATTATTCACAGAGAACTCTATGCAAATAAAATCCTAGAAGACACTTTATTTCACCTATAATTGTACAAACTAAATTCTAACAGTGGCTCTGAGATTATACTGGGACTAGATTTGGCAGGGGAGCTTGGGAGAAAATCAAAACTACACATTCTTATTTCAGTATTCTCAGTGTGTGGTCCAAGGGTGATTGTGTTTTAAATACCTGGGCGGTTGTGATAAAGTCTAAATTGAAAACCACTCAACTAATTATTGGAAGTGATTGGTAATCACCCTTCCTCCCTCACAAGGAAAAGAGAAACTACAGGACTTTCAATTGGTAAGTCTCATCCTCCCCAAACAAGCACCCAGGGTAATTCACAAAGAAGATGTACAGTTTAAGTTGATTAATTATACACTATTCAAAGGCCACAAAACAACCCTTCCAGCTTACCAATGATATATTCCAGAGATCCTTAAACCAAAGTCTGTGTATTTGTTGACTGACATGATAAAACCCCTTTATGTTTAGTTCAGATAAAAACCAGGGTCCTTTCTATTGTAAATATCAGAAAATCCATCTCAAAGTAGCTTACCCCCAAAATAAATATATCAACTTATTTATCTAAACAAAACATTTTAAGGCAGAGCTGGATCCAGAGGCTAGGGTGATATTAAAAGTTCTGTGTTGTTTTCCATCCCTCAGACCTCCTGTCTCCATGTGATAGCCTCAACATCTTCAGTCTCAGACTTTTTCTACTTTAAGTTCAGCAAAAGAGGGGCTTCTCCTTCCTAAAACCTCCAGGTTGGGCCAATTAAAGTAAAGCATTCATCACTGAACTAATAGTCACTGTGACCTACCTGAAAAGGTGAGTGTCTCTTACACCATACTCTCGAATCACAAGGACAGTGAGTGGGGGGAAGGACGTTGCTCCCCACAAAAGGGGCACCAGCTGTTACCAGAAGTGTGACTGATATTAAACTGACAAAACCACAGATTTCACCATCATTCATGAATGTGTTACTTTTTTTCCCCCTGAGAAGAGTGCCCATGGCTTTCATCAGACTCACTGTGCTCCAAAGCCCTCAAAATTGTTTTGAGGCTAACAACTAATAGAAGCCTATAGTTCTCTATGCACAATGAAAGTAGTTACGGAATGGAAAAGAAGATTTCTGAACCAGGGATAGAAAGGCACAGGTTGTGGCTCCTGCGTCTTCCCAACAAACTCTCAGGAGTTTCATTTTCCTTGTCTGTGCTCAAAAAGCAAAAAGAACAAGCAGCACAGACACATTTCCCCTTTCAACTCCCTGTTTACCCTTGTCATCACGTTTCCAATGCCTGACTTTTGTCAGACCAAAGTGTGGAATAAATGTTAGCCACATATGCAGTTTTAAATTTCCTAGTATTTGGATTAAGAAAAATGAAAGGAGACTAAAATTAATGTAAATTATAAATGCTTTTAACCAATACATTCAAAATATTATAATTTCAAAGGAATAAAAATGTATTAGTGAGTTATTTTTAAATATATATTGATACATCATTTAAATAACAATATTTACCTATATATCATACAATTTAGTAGTGTTTAGTATATTTGCAGGGTTGTGCAAACATTATCATAATCTAATTTTAGAACATTTTCATCAATCTGCAAAGGCCGATTAAGTTAACAATCAGCCACTTTTCCACCCCTTTAGTCCTTAGTGACTTCTAATGTACTTTCTGTCTCTCTGCATTCACCTATTCTGGACACTTCATGTAATAAACTGAGAGACTGAGCACACACACACACACACACACACACACACACACACACACACACACAGGATTGAGACAGGCTATCAATGAAGGTCAACCTCTGACCCACAGCCTATGGCGTTTAGTCTATAGGAAGCCAATCCTCTGTTCAAACTAACCTGTCTAGGAAGTCAGACAACAAATCCCAGAACAAGAGGCCCAAAATGTCCAGGACTTGATTAATGACTGACATTTTTCTAATTCTTGCCCCCATTTCCAACTTAATACCAACCAGAGAAAGCCAAATGTTTACCCCAATCAGTTTCTTATTAGCCCTCCTACAACTTCCCTATGTCCAATCAGGGCATACCTGAAGCCCTCCCTCCTTCCCACCATAAAGATTTCCCAGCTCAGCTGCCGGCCTTTGATTCTCTGCCAAACGCAAGTGATGGGGGCTGCCTCCCTTGCTACAACAAGCTCTGAAAAAAAACTAGCCTTCACTTATTTTCAATACAAAACGTGACATTTTGTGTCTGGCTTCTCTCACTGCAATGTTTCAAGGTTCATCTATGTTGCAGCATTATCTGTACTTTCTTCCTTACTATGGCTGAACAAAACACCACTGTGTGAATGTACCACAGTCCATTTATCCACTCATCAGTTCACAGACACTTGGGTGATTTCTACTTTTTTCTAGTATGACTAATGCTTATAACTGTTTCTGTACAAGTTTATACATGGATATATGTTTTCATTTTTCTTGGTTATAGACTTAGGAGTAGAACTCCTGGGTCATATAATGACCTTACATTTAACATTTTAAGGAACAAACTATTTTCCAAAGTGGCTGCACCATTTTAGAATTCTGCCTACAATGTATGAAAGTTCCAATATCTCTATGTTCTTGTTCACACTTGTTATTGTCTTTTTTTTAATTTTAGCCATCCCAGCAGGTAAGAAGTGGTACTTGTGGTTTTTATTTGCACTTCCCGAATGACTAATCATATTGAGCATTTTCTCATGTGCCGTTTGGCCATTCGTATATCCTATATGGAATTATGTCTATTCAAATTCGTTCTCCAATTTTAAATTGAGTTATATGTATTTTCATTATTGGGTTGTAAGAATTATGTATTCTGGGTACAAGTCCCTCATGCGTATGATTTGCAATTTTTTTCATACTGTGATTTGTCTTTTTCCATGTCATCAGAATCGGAGAAAAACTTAATTTTACCTTAGTCTATTGTATGGGCTCAAATCACTGGGGGAAAAGTTGTGCACTAAAGGGAATGCCAGAAAATCTATATTCTAATTCTACCTCTTCTGTTATCTAAAGGGTGAACTTATGGTATTATTAACTTCTCCAAGCCTTTATTTTCTCATCTGCAAAGTATGGGAACTAAAGTGGATATTTTCAAAATTTCATGCAGATATAAATTATGTGGGTTTGGTATATAGCAAAATATGAAGTCTGAAATACAGCCTGTTTATATATAAAAATCCTCATGTAAAATAATTATTCAATGGTCATGTATCATGCATATGAGTTCTGATTCCTGGCACCATCCCTTACACAGAATTCTCACCTGCACTTCCCTGCCACCCTTTCATGCACTCACTAGTTACTGAATGCTTGCTCTGTATTTGCCACATCTGTAGGAAATAAAAAATGTATCATATTTCTTCAATATCCTTATCTCTAATAGGGGACCTCAATCTGGTGCCATAGTACCTGTCTTTTTAGATTACATAAATGACAGGCTAATTTCCCCTTTATATAGCATAATGCTTTGAGAATAGAACCTCGGACATACTAGTACATCCAAATATACATTGGAGAAGGGCTCAACAGTCTGATGACTTTCTCCTCCCAGTACAGATGAATCTGGCTTTGCTTATCTCCCTGAAAAATGCCCTAGCCTTCAACCGTATAGTAATACTACCCGTGCTAAGGTGCCTTCTGTGATGTATTCTATCTGGATGTGAAATAAAAAGTCATTCTTCAGACAGGTGCTGCAGCTTACTGCAGCTTTCCCCACCTTGTTCATTGACTCAAGTCCATTAATAAAACAATGAGCAAATGAAAAGGCCTCAGGCATAAACACAAGAGCAAAAATCTAGATAATGGCCTGCACTCATTTGTAATATATTTGTCCTGCATTTTGTAAGATTTTCACCTTAAGCAAGAAGTTGATGATTTCATAATGGCATTTTCTTCCTAAATCTTTTCCTTTCTGCCTAAAAACTGCTGACGTTTACCACAGACTCTTATACAATTTTTTGCCAACACACATCTATACATTTCAAAGCTACTTCAATAATAACTTGGTTAATTGTATGGGCACTGGGTGGCGAGTAGAAGGTACAAATTACAGCATCTAGATGCCTGACTCTTTTTTTAAATCTCATTTTAAGATGTAAATAGTACTTATTTAATTCTAATTTTCTAAAAAAAACACTTTATTCCAATAGTGTCCTAGTAACTCAGAATAAAAATTAAGAGCTTTCCAATCTTATAGATCTAGATACAAACCCCATCACTACCATTTTTAATAGTGAAGCTTTGTATAGGTGACTTAAATTCTTTAAGCTTTGATGCCATTATCTTTAATATGGAGTGAAAGAGTACCTATCCAGGTACTGTATAATCAACAAAACAAACCAGCAATCAAAATATAACCAGAAATATTGAAATAAAGAACAAATTGACAGTAAACAGAGGGGGCGAGGGAGGGGATAACAGGGGAAAGAAAGGGGAGGGTCCTCAAGGAACGTGTATAAAGGACCTACGAACGAAGTCAAAGCGGGGAAGGATTGAAGGTGGGGGTGGGTGGGAAAATGGAGACAACTCTACTAGAACAACAGCTAAAAAAATTTAAATAAAACCACCGAATGATTTTTAAAAAATGGATCTAATAAAAATGCCACAATTGCCTGCGGAGCACTTCAGAACAGGATTGGTATATGGCATGTTCTTGTGACGAATAGCATGGATGTTTTGTGTTACACCCAACTTTTGTCATTCTAGACAGGGGGACCTTGTTGTTTAAAATAAATACAAACAGCTCACTATCGAGTCCCACCCCTGATCAGCCTCCCTCTATTCCTGGAATCTTTTCTCACACCAAAGCATTTTCTTTGTAATCTTCTTCCTCACTTGCTGTTACTTCATGTTCTTCCCTGTCTTCTCTCCTTTCTCCTCATGGTCCAATCAAATACAGCCTCCGTCCATCCACTTCAGACATTTTCTTGAATTTTAAATACTATAGTTTTTAAAACCCTTTATCTTAACCCAACTAAAAATGCTGGATTGCACAATGAGACTTTGGGGCCACTGCATCACAAATACTAGATTATTTTCCACCCAAGGTAGGAGGGGCATACCCTACTGCTGGAGTGGTCTTTGTCTGCATCAATTTCTGTGTCTAAGCAAAGGGGTGGTTCTCCTCGTCCAGAAAGAAAAGCGCGGTTTTGGTATTCCAGAGGTAGAAGCTCTTTTTCACTATGCTAATCACAGGAGTGAACTGTGGAAAAAATAAAACAAAACCATTTTCACAAGTCAAAGGAATCAAAACATGTACTTTTTACATAAAGATGTATCCAATTTTAATTTTGTAATGAAGAAATAAAAAATGACTAGAAACTAGAAAGTCATTACTGTCATGCTGTTTACTGTTCCGTGACAAGGCGTATATTTCCCCAGCTCCAGGGTAGAGCCCCATGAAGACTTGTAATCAATTGTTTCTAAGAAAACCTCTAATTTTATTTAGAGAAGTTTGCATTTGTTGTTTATAACATCAAGTATACATAACATTTAATATGTTACCTGATAATTTAATCTCAAAATCATAAAAAGTATCCTTGATGTATCAATTAACTCATTGTCTTAACTCCACAGCTGCCAGTCCCCAAATTATTTAAATAAAACCCTCCACTTTAAATATATCACAGTGTGTTGGAAAGAGTATGAGGACCTTTGAAAGACCATGCTAAATGGTAACTATGTGAGGTGATAAATATGATAATTTGCTTGATCGTGGTAATCATTTTATAATATAGGCAATATGTCAGATTATCACATTGTATGCCTAAAATATAAACAATTTTTCTTTGTTAATTTCTTCAATAAACTTAGGAGGAAAAAAGGGAGGGAGGAATGAAGGAAGAGAGGAAAGAAGGAAGAAGAAAAACAGAAAAAGAGTAAGACAGAGGAGGGAATGGAGGAAGGAAGGGAGGGCGGGGGAAGGAAGGGAAAGAGAGAGAAGCCAGGCTACGCTAGACATGGACTTCAACCACGTGCTTCAAGAGGTTCAGCAATTACCAATTTGTGAGCTGGTTCTGACCTAAATCCTCCTCTATCTCTGCCCATTGAAACATAAGTACTACATTGATGAAGTCAACTTCCTGTGCACACTAATGTGCCCAGCACCACCAGTGTGGACACCGTTTTCCTCCAAACAGACCTGTCACCCTATCTGCAGCCATTCTTCATCATTTTTTAATTCTCCCATAGCAAAGGGCTGGAATTTGCATTAAACACCAAAAATATGGGGGAATTTTATTCCCTAAATGTTTAAAATTTCTAACTCTAATGAACGCTTTAAAACTGGATCTCTTTTAAACTAACTGCTTTGTGAGGTTACCCTATTGGCATAGATGTAGCCTGCTGTTTTGCTTGTATGTCCTTATTTATAACACACTTCTTCCTTTCTCATAGCTGAGTAGAGGCAGGAGTTTTAGGTACATTATTCCAAAGAAAGTACTAACACGATTTGCCACTTAAAAGGTTTTGCTAACATGTATTCCCATTCTCCCAGGAACGCAGTTCAGTGAAATAATATAAAAAGAATGGTGCTATATTAAAATGTCAACCCTGACATTTGATCATCAGAACAGCCAAAGACAGCCATGATTAATGGTCCAAGGGTGAGAAGGCACATTTGTAAATTACAGCCTGCAGGATGGAGAGAAGAAGGTGTGGGTTACTGGAAAGGATGTGGGAGGAATTCAGCTTCAGGGTTCCACCCTCTTGTCTATTCTTGACTATTTCCAACTAAAAAAGCTGATTCTAATGTAGTTTGATCATTTATTTATGTTTTTAACCATACTCATTTAATTTATTAATATGTTCTTCTTAAATGTTTTTGTGGTCATATGCCATCCAGGTTGCAGGAAGAGAAAAGTTAGGCAAGAATCCCGACAACTCAGCATGTACTTCCTGTGTTGGCCTGAAAACCTGTCAATACCTCTTTCCTTCCAATTCCTTGTACAGGTTCAAGGGGACAAGGCAGATGGTTGTGGACATGCCAAGTATTTCTCCTGTAAAACTGTGCTATAAACTGATGAGAACATCATAGTCTTTGGCACAAGTTTGTGAGGTTGAAATAACCTAAGTGACCAATTACCAGTTTTTAAATATTGCAATGCTCAGATACCAGTACCTGGGGAGAGGGCTCCAGATTCAATTTCATTAAGCACTCACCTTCACCTTTTCCCTGCCCATAATGATACACACACACACACACACACACACACACAAACACCCCACAGCTAGAAGCTACTAACAAGCAGGGATAGTGTTTTCCTTCTTACATCTTAGTGCAAAGTGCTTGGTGAACAGGCATGAATGCCCCTCAACATCCTCAATTTAGACATATGGCTAATTTTCAAAAATCATAGTTTTAGTCATTTTAGTCAAGGTTATTCCCAATGTGACCCAAATTCTCTTTGTAGTTCCATCTCTTCTTCTTCCTTGGGAATTCCACATGCTTATCCAACTAGACTTGTCACTGCTTCTCACTGGTCCGCGGACCTACTTTCATACAGCATTCCTTTCCTTTTGAATGCCCATGCCACTCCCAAGCTCAACCTTTTAAGACTTCTTCGTGAAGCCCTTTGTAATTTACTATCATTTCATCTTAGGGGATCCTACCCTCCTTTGAGGCTCATAGGACTTTGCATGTTCTGGGGACATTTATAATATCTAGGCTTTTTATTGTAGGTATAAATCCACTATTTTAGCCCTAAGCTAGACTACAAGGCCTTTGGAGGAGGAGTTATGACTTAAATATCTCTGTATAACCTGCAGTAGCTGGCTGAGTGCCTTATACATTATAGATATGCTATATATACTTGTAAATAAATTGTGCCCAATTTAAAATTTAAAAAAATTACTGCACTCCATCGTGAGTACACATTATAAGTCTATAATAAAACACTTCTAACTGCTTTTTTGGCAAACACAAATAATTGTCACAAATATACACTGACAGGGTCTAGAGAAACATTATTTACTCATGGATTAACTATGAATTAGTGTAATTTTTAGGATGCGCAATTTGACAATACCTGTCATATGGTGAATCCATATAACCTTATTCTAGCAATTTCTCTTCAGGTATTTAGCCTACAGTTACACTGCTACATGTTAAAGGTTAGAAACAATATAAACATCCATACTAGTGCCTGGAGCAAATAAATTATGGTACATCTAGATCTTAGAATGTTATACAGCTTTTTAAAAAAGAATAAAGGAGTTCCCACGTCCTGATGTGGAACAATCCCCGGGATATATTGTTAATAACGACAACTCTTGATGCAAATCAATATGTATTTTGTGAAAGAAGTATAAAGGTATATGCATACACTTTTATGTACATACATAAAATATAACTGAAAGAACACACAGTAAATTAACAGCAGTGGTTACCTCTGGAGAGGAACACTAGATTGCAGGCACTCAGGAGTGAAAAGGAGAGTTTTTGCTTTATATTATTTTATATCTTTTGAATTCTAAATTATGAAAATGTATCATATATTCAAAATGTTATAATTATTATTTATTAAATAATCTTTTAAATATATTTAATAAAAAGACTTCCTTCTTTAAATCCCTTTTAGAACAACACTTCTGTCAATGGGTCCCCAAAGACCTGAAGGAAGGATTTATTACCTTGATCCCACTTCTAACTAATCAGCTTCCAGCACCACGTGGAGCCCCCCCAACCCCCAGTGTCATGTGATCCTGTTCTATCGAATCTGTAACTTACATGCCATTGGGCAGTCAGGTCTTTCAGAGCATGAGCTCTCCCACACTCCAGATTGGCCAATTCTGTAAACTGCTTCCTTTCTACACTGCAAAATTCTGCTTGTGCATTTCTTTTGGTTGTTGCATGAAGGCAGACAGACTCAAATATTGGGGTTCAGTAACAAAAGCATCACAAAGAGAGTTAATAAATGATAGTTGACCTGAGTTCCTCAGATCCTGCATTTTGCCTCGGTCATAGGTGGGCTTAGCTCAATTACTGGGTGATTCTTTTGTCTGTGTGTATCATGAATGACTAGGATAAGTAATTTGTGAGGTTTGAGGCCTCCGACATCTGCGGGAATAAAAACGATGAGGAGCCTGGCTTCTTGTTTTCGGGCTGGATAGGAATTTGGAGTCATATCTTTCAATACTTTCCCTTCTCTCAGGAAAGTTTCCTTCGAGCCTGAAGCAGCCAGGGCTCTGGCTATCCCAGAGGATCTGATGTGAACGAGTGGGCATTACTAGAGCTTTGGTAGATAGCAAAGTGCAAATAGTAAGTCTGAGGGTCAAAAGCAATACAAGAAGAACACAAAAGAGCAACAAAAAACCTGTATCACCCACCAGACGGATGCCACTGTCTCTTCCTCATCGCCAGCGCCACTGCTAAGAACAGGTAATCAGGATAATGCCAATTTAAACCCGCTTTCAATGACACTTTAATAAATAAAGACAGCTCTTCATTTGAATTAGCTTCAATGAACTTTAATTATGCGATATGAGCTACTGAAAAGGGCTAATTAAAAGTATATCCTTGTTTAGGTACATTCCCATCAAAATGCTTACATAAATAATTTTCATATGAGGAGAGATGTTTTCAATTCTAAATAAGAACTTTATCTTTGTGAGCAAAAATAGAGATGTTAAGCAGAAAAAAAGTGAAAGCAAATGTTGTATTGAGGCTTTAAAATATACAAATTAAACACTTGTCTGTCTCAATTGAGCCAATTGATTGGCCTCACTCTGAGCTCTGAAACAGCTGAACAATGGTCTCCTGCCTGACTTGGGAGATCTTTACAATCTCCTCAATTTCCATTTAGCAGGAAGGAATTGATTCAGTATCGAAGCCCTAAAAGGTGCAAAGAGCTTATGCCAGATCACATGCACTTTGGGATCGATAGATACAGGGATTCAAGTTCTCTTTCACTTAACCACGTCTGAGTGTAAAGCCAGAGCATGTTTTGAAAGGAAAATTTTATTTCTACACAAATGTTCTCATTTTTAACATTCTCAGTGGCTTTGTTGCTGCATTATCCTCAAGGTCTCACTTTGGAGGTATGTCCAGTTTTATTTTCACCCCCAAGTATCCCCGGGTACTTGGGAGTGGTAAGAGTGACCCATTGCTATATTCAAATCAGCTGATGAATTACAAATGAAAAAAATACTTGCTTATATTTACTGCACAATTATGTGTGTGACTGTACTTTGGGCTTTGCGTAGATTTATGGAAATTATTTCAACTGTCCTATGAATGTGCATTAATTTTATCTCTAATAATATCTTTCCTTTTGCTGATCTGAAGACTCCCAAGCCCCTACACCCTCTTCTCAAACTAACTCCACCAAAAACATGGAAAATTTCCCCATGGGGAAAACCCTAGGTAAGTTCTAGGACTATCAAACCCTGAACTTTTCCTCCTCAGTCACACACAGAAATTGTCAATTTATATCATCCTTCCAACACATCAGGAATACAGGACATATCTGATGTGGGGCAAGGGTCTCAGCGATGTCTTTGTTTTGTTTGTTTGTTTGTTTGTTTTTACTAAAAGTGATGTACTGGATGAGGTTACTGTAATCTGCCCTGGGACCTGGCCCCACACAATCAGCTAGCCCCTCCTCATATGGTACCTACCACACACACCCCAATTTATAAAACAAGTTTCCTACAGTGCACCTATGCTGCTTGCCAACCATATTGGTTGCCACTACAGATTCTTATCTTTAATTGATTTTTATTTACTAAGATAATGGTAGATTCACATGCAGTGTGTAAGAAAAAATACAGATAGCTCCTGTGGGCCCTTTATTCAGTATTAAGTATTGAACCCTGCCCCCAAAAGATATATTGAAGTCCTAATTACCGGTAACTGTGCAATGGGTAAATATGACCTTTTCTGGAAATAGTCTCTGCAGATGTAAATTGAGGTCATTGGGTGAACCCTCATTTAATATGAATGGTGCCTGTATAAGAAGAAGAGAACAGACGTAGGAATAGAGACACAAAGACGGAAGACAGCAATGAGAACAGGGAGGCATTGCTCGGAGGGATGCTGACATAGACAGGAATGACTGGAGCCACCAGAAGCTGGAAGAGGCAAGTTTTCTCCCCTAAAAACTTTGGAGGGAGCATGGCTCTGGCACCACATTGATCACCCGTGACCTCTAGCCTCCAGAACTATGGCAGAACAAATTTCTGTTGTGTTAAGTCACCCAGTTGGTGGTGCTTTGTTACCACAGTGCTGGGAAAACAACATACCCAGCTTCCCCCAATGGTAGCATTGGGCAAAATGATAGCATAACAATCAGGGTGTTGGCCTCAACACAATCCATCTTTCTTATTTATACTTGCGGTGGCTAATTCACTCCTTCATGAGTGTGTCTGTCTGTGTCTTCAGCTCTACACAATTTGAGCACATGTATAGACCTGTATCCACCACCAAGTTAGAATACTGAACAGTTGCCTTACCACCAGAATCCTTCATGTGGCACTTTGGGAACTGTATCAACCTCCCTCAGGTGGACTCAAACCGACCACAGTACCCCCGCACCCAGCTCCCTATTACTAATGCTATTTTAAAGTGAGACAACAGAGGCAAAGCAAAGTTAAGAAATATGTTCATGCCCACATAGGCAGAAAGTCCACAGCCTGACTGGAGCCTGTACACTTAACCACTAGGCTACACTGCAGTCCTTTCTATTTTCTGGGCCATGGGAACAAACACCACCCCACAGGCCCTAATGCAGAGACAGCACAGGCACCACTGGAACTACCCACTGCATCAAGACCCAGCATTTCTTCATCCCTGAGTGTTATAATAGTGGGTGCTGTATTTTCCTCTGAGTACTGGGACATTGCAGGGATACATCCTATAAAGATCTAGTAAATCCTAAGCTGTTGGAATTCAGTCCAAATCTCAGGAAAAACCAAAGACTCCTTCGAATCAGCCCAGAAGCAGGAAAATCTAAGAGAAGGAGTAATGTGTACAGCAGTGGAGAATATCAGCCATTCTTTTAAAACATATTATTTTCAGATCATTTTAGCTTCACAAGCAATTGTCTGTTGCTTAAGTGCCCCAGTGTGCTCTTCAACTAGTTTCTCCGAATGGCTCGACCTTTTTTAACACTTATATTTGTAAAGAAATGTGTTAATGAATGGTGTACATTATGCCCATTTTAAAACACACTGGCCAACATTAGGCAGTTAGAGAGAACCACCAGAATGTTTTTTACGATATGGCAGTGAACTATAATTATATTTCCTCCAATGCATTAGTCCTGGGTATTGGTACTTTTATTTAACCTAATTAGGGTTGTTTTAGAATTCTATTTCAAACAAATGAGGGTGTGACAAATTATTAGTAACTGCTGGCTAATAAATCCAGCACACTCCTCACAGAAAGCTAATTTATTCGAGTATACATATGTTTGACAAATAACTCCTGCTTAGACAATTTATCAACTTAGTGTGAAATGGTCCTACAACACACAGGGCTAGTCCTGTTTTGCATTTAGATCTTCCACTGGAGGCTGAGAGGACAACAGAAAGTATCATTCTTTTCCAAGAGATTAAGACTAAAAGAGAAAGGTTTGTGTTAAATACGTGTTAAGTACGTGTTAAAGATAAGCACATGTTTAGAGGATCTAGCTCAACACTAGAAAAATAATTTTAAAAACAATAAAGATATACAGATTACTTGAATCAGAAATCACAGAAATTATGCACAGTCATGAGAGAAAAGCACTATTAATATTATATCAGTTTATTAAACTGTAAACTCCAAAATCACTACTTACTAATAATAAAGTTATTAGTTATCCAGGTTGTTAGCAAAAAGTGACCAATTGCCCCAGCCACCCACAAACAAATTATAATGTATACTTGAACAGTGATTTTTTTAAATAACCACAGGTGGTTTTAATGTGCAGACAAATTGGAGAAATACTGGTAGCTCATTACATTTCTTGATTGAGAATCTCAATTTATTCATTCACTGTGCAGCATTAATATGTAATTGTGGTGATATAAATTTTTAGCAATTGATTTCTATATTCATATACATAATACAACATTATAATTCATGCCCCTATCGGTTCTATTTCCAGCACTCTATTTAAGTAAGTGATTTAACTTCCATGGCTTCGGTTTCTCTATTTGTAAAATAAATTACTAAATGATTTTTAAAATCTCTTCTGGCTCCAAAACCCTACTGTAAGATGCATGGTTAAACTTCGGGGCAGAGGGTAGGAACCTGGCACCTGGACCCGGGGATGTTGTTCAGTGTCAGATTCAACCCCCAGGGATCGTGACATACTACACCCCCCTCCTCACCACCACCAACATGCACCCACCACAGGACAAGAAAATAATGAGATTCTCAAAGTCAGAATCCATCTTCTAATTTTTTTATTCCTCCATAATATCTCATATAACACTGCCATGAGTAGGTACACCAGAAAGGCATGTTCAGGTTCCTGAGCAAAGTTTCCAGATAGAACAGGCTACATCAGCTACCAACTGCTGCATTAAAAAAAAAAAAAAACACCCTAAAACTCAATGGCTTAAAGCAGCAACTGTTTCAGAGTATCTCATGAATTTGTGAAATGTTCAACTAGCTGATTTTGCTGCTCTATGAGTCACTGACTGGGGCCGTTTGACTGTATTCAGTGAACTATTGGGCCAGTCTAGAGGGCCCAAATGATGTCACTCAAACGCTTGGTGCCTGAATGCCTTGGAAGGCTGGGTTCAAAGGAACACCTCTCCCTCTCCATAGTCTCAGGGCCTCTCAGGCCGTCTCTCCAACAGAGCATCAGACCTCTCCCATGATGTCTGAGGACTCGAAGACAGCAAAGAGAATAAAGTTCTATTTCTAAAGACTCGGACTCATAACCGGCATAATGTCAATACACTGTATTTTATAAGTCGAAGCAATCCTAGAGTCCACTCAGATTCCAGGAAAGGAGACAGATGATCCAACCTCAACATGGAAGACATTCAAAGAATTTGCAGCAACTCTGAGTCAGCAACGTTGTCCTTCAGTGAGTTCATCCACCACAGGTAGATCTTCCATTGCATTGCATTCACGCAGTTTTAATTCTAGTTTTGCTATTCTCTGGCTGAATGATTGGCAACAAAATATCCTCTGAACAGGGCTGTATATTCCAGGTCTATAAATGAGATTAGTGACAGCACTCTGCACCTGATAGCAAAATTGTCAGAATCAGAGAAGAGAATCTGGGGAGTGACACTTGCACTGTACCTGGCGCACAGGTGTGAGGAATTCTGCTCCATGTCCTGGGATGCTGCAAAGATGTTTCAGATCAGAAATATGTGAGAAGAATATTTATGTCCCATGAAGGTGAGTGCTCTGGGTGAGAAAGAAAGGACATTTTACTCTCTAAGTAGGGTGCTCAGAGAAAGCTGAAGCCAAGCCCTGGAGGCTGCTCAGAATGTGGTAAAGGGAGGTAGAGAGACAGAGTGAGCCGTGCCCACCCTGAGATGGAGAAATGTACTGATTTCCTCAGTAATATGGGAAAATGCTTAATTCTGCTAAAAAAATTATTTCTTCTTTTTCTGTGAATGGAAAAGCAAACAAGACTTTTCTACGTGCCATATGCAGCCATGTGGATGACACCCAGTCCCAGCCACATTGACACACCTGGAACAATCATGCCCCTTCCTAGAAGAGTCTGTTTAATATCACCTCCTCTTTAAAGACTTCCCTGATCCTCTTTGGCAGAATTAGTGCAAACCCTTTCCCCCATAGTCCCATAGTACTTTGTATGGATGTTAGAAATCCATTTTCACGAAAGGCAGTGGCCAATTTTCTAGCAATCAGAACAGAAATGCAGACTGGCTCCATAATATCTGCTATTTTAACAATGTCAGTGTAACATTACCAAGAAGATACAGCCCAGACACAGGAGACAGCTCCTCATCTGATGCATTTCATGGTTACAGTGACCTGGCTAATGCTTCTCACATTAGACTGTA